>CM060698.1:150242821-150487821 GCA_030686995.1 Artemisia argyi
TTAACAAGTTATACAAATTGCTAAGCCAAGGCAGATCAAGATGTTTCTCATTCAACATCATAAGTCACCATGACCTAACAATGTTATACTCAAACCAACCCACGTAAAACCTATATACCACAATATATAAATACGCACATATTCTATTCTTCGTCCTATGTGGGACTACTTGAATCAAAATTTTTGGAAAGTGACTTCATGCAAAATTTGTTCTAAACACCTAACACATGTAACTTTTATTGTTTCTTTTCAAGCTAAGAAAAAATGTATACCAATCGTTCATCCCAAAGATAAAGTGGTGAGAAAATTTTGAGAGTAAATTTCACCGTTGGTCCCTAAACTTGTCAAGATTAGCGTGGATCGTCCTTAAACTATTTTTTTTTTCATTTTCGTCCCTGAACTTGTCGATTTTGGCGTGAATCGTCCTTTTGAGAAACGGACGCTGCAATGCAGCGTTAGCTGACGTGTATACCATGGATAGTTTCATCTTTTCACTCCCAAAGTTCTCCAACAGTAACTGTCGCCGTTGGTCCCTAAAAGATAGCTCCAAGATGTGTAATTTGTTCAAATCGTCCCTAAAAGTGGCATATAAAAAAGGTTCTATTAACTTTTGCCTGAAGCTTTCGTTTTCCAAGAAACACCTGCAAAAAACTTTCCCGCGCAATCACATCAACGTCAGAATCACAAAAGTATTGAAAAGCGTCCCGAACAATGTTCGCACCAATGTGGAAGATGCGCACAAGAGGAGTGTCAGTCCCTGCAGATGAGTTGGAGACGCAATGTGAGAATGCCTATGGTAATGAGTTTAAGTCCAGTTGATTTGAGCTTATTTTGCTGTTAGGTTGTGTTTATGTATGTTTAGGTACTAAGTAATTGACTTTATATTGCAGAATTTAATCGGAATTTATTCACCATTCGAATACATCATGGTGGTGCATTTATGCATTTCCCTAACAGGGAATACGTTGGTGGTACTGAAGACATATTTGACATGGTGGATATTGATGTATTCTCAGTGTTTGACCTGGACGAGATGGTGCTTAAGTTGGGCTACACAGGTCAGACAGAGCCTCTGTTTTATCATTATCTTAGTCCAATGAGTAGTTTAGACCACGGATTGTTTCCCCTTTCATCTGACGATGATGTCAGATGTTTGGGTTATATGGTAGGTCGTTACAAGTTGATTGAAGTCTATATAGAGCACGGGTGTTCCAAGGTCACTGGTAAAACGAGGGTAGTAATAGAGGAACTAGGTTCTAGTCCACTTAGAGCATCAAAGGAAACTAAACTCCCTCAACTGTTGCCCCTCACATGGCCTGATAATACTGATAGTGTTCCACTTCCGGGCAACTCAAGTCAAGGCACTCCTTTTACACAACTGACTTTAAGTGAATGTGGTCAAAATGAAAACAATGAACTTCCCCTGATTGATTCACAATTTGGAAGTTTGAATTTAAGTTTCACCCCTATTGTACCTGCTACTGCTAGTAAGGAGATTGTGGCAAAGAAACTTGCTGATATAGTCAGGATGATGGAGTTTGAAGAGAATGAGTTAGATGTGCCTCTGTCATATATTTATTTGGATGCCATGAATTTTGACAGCACTTCTGGATTAAGTCCTGATGAACTTTTTGGTGTTGGTGACCTGGACCTAAATGTAGGGTTGCCTGTTTTAGGCCTAGATGATCCCCAAACACATTCAGGTGAGGGTCAACAGGATACCAGGCAAGAGGCACTAGAGGGTGAGGTTCAGCATGGTAATGGTGTCGGGCCACTAGAGGATGAGGAGGATGACATTCATAATGTCAATGATAGTGATTATGAAGGAGGGTCAAGTGACAATGCAGGTTCAGGTGATGAAGGAGAGGCTGCAGTTATGAATGATGAAGGACACACTGGAGTTGAGCCTCCTGTGCAACTAAATGGTTTTCATTTAGCAAGGGATAATCCTTCTGTCAGTATTGGTAACAGCAGTGGTGATCAAGTAAATAGGTTTAGACTAACAGGGAATAAAGCTTATGACAGCATTGGCAACAGCAGTTTAGTTGGAGAGGTTGTCGGTGGAGTAGAACCTGTTTGTGTTGAAGGTTTCCAGAGTCAATCAGGTAGTGATGGTGAACCAGATACTGGTGTTAGGAAACAGTTAAGGGAAATAAGGAGAGCAGTTGGAGTTGACATGGCAGAGAATCCTGTTATGAAGTATTTTTTTTTCACTGGACAAGAGTTTTCAACCCCAGAAGAGGTGAAGGAAAGAGTGTACATGAATGCAGTTGAGACCAGGAGAAATTTGAAGTTGCTCAAGAATGATGGTATTAGGATAAGAGCTGTATGTGATAACCAAATTCCTGTCTTTACAGACTCAGTCTTAAGTGGATCAACAGGCCCAACTGTGGATACAGGTGTTGGGCCTAGTGGATCAAGTGGCCCATTAGGTAGAGGGAGAAAAAGAAAGAGAAAAGATGTAGGAACTTCTGATGATGTGAGTGATGGATGCCCCTGGGTGTTGTATGTAGGCAAAGACAGAGTTAGGCAAAATTGGATAGTAAAGACACACAGAGACAAACACACTTGCGTTCAATCTAGGGAAATCAAACACTGCACTTATAAATACCTGGCAAACAAGATCTATGACCTAGTGAAGGTTAATCCAGAGATTCCAGGAAAGGCAGTTCAAGACCAGCTCCAGCGTGAATTACATCTTCAGGTATCTATGACAAAAGCATTCAGGGCCAAAGCCAAAGCAGAAAAAGATGTTTCAGGTGATCACAACCTGCAGTATATGATGCTAAGGGACTATATTGGTGAATTGCTGTCTACAAACCCTAATACGACTGTGAAGCTTGGAATTGATAGAGATTCTGCTAATCCCAGTAACTCTAGAAGGGTGTTTAAAAGAATTTATGTTTGTTTGGGACCGTTGAAGGAAGGCTTCAAGGCTTGCAAAAGAGAATTGTTGGGGCTAGATGGTTGTTTCATGAAAGGTCCTTATCCAGGGCAAGTGTTGGTGGCAGTTGGACTTGATCCTAACAATGGGATTTACCCATTGGCTTATGCATTGGTGGAAGCTGAAACTAAGAGTTCATGGTCTTGGTTCTTAATGTGCTTGGGTGATGACTTAGATCTAGGCCCTAGATCTAACTTCACATTCATGAGTGATAGACAAAAGGTTAGTAAATCATGCTCATCTAATTGAATTCTTTAATAACCAACAAAATATAAATTATTATTTTGCTAACTTTGTTGGTTTATGCAGGGACTCATTCCAGCCTTAAAATCTGTCTTCCCTAATGCAGAACACAGATTTTGCTTGAGGCACATTCATGAAAATATGAGGCAGCAGTATAGTGGCTTGGAATATAAGGAAGCTTTGTGGAGATGTGCATCTGTTACAACCCTGTCTGGTTTTGCAAAGTGTATGGAACATTTGAAGGCTATCAAGAAGGAAGCACACGAATGGTTGAGCAAGATACCAGCTGAACATTGGGCAAGATCTCATTTTTCTGGTAAGTGTTTGTTTGTTTTCAACAAAAGTGGTTCAATAGTAGACATGTATATCATTTAAGTGTTTCATATTTTTGTGGTATAGGTAGACCAGTTACAGATTTATTGATCAACAACATTTGTGAGGTGTTCAATGCTAAAATAGCTCCAGCAAGGGACAAGCCAGTCATTACACTTTTAGAGTACATCAGAGAATACTGCATGAAGAGGATAGTAGTTGTACAAGGTATGATTGACAAAACTGATGGCCCTCTAACCCCAACTGCAGCTAAAATATTGGGAAAGATTAAGAGCGAGGCTGAATCGTTGCGGGTGATATGGAATGGAGGAGTTAAGTATCAGGTAACAGGGGCATGGGGTGACCAGTGTGTTGTGAATATACAGGATAAGGTATGTACATGCAGGAAATGGGAATTGACAGGGATACCTTGTAAGCATGTTGTTGCAGCCTGTTGGAACATGGGACTGAATGGCATTCAAGTTGGACCTCCTGAATCTTGGGTACATAGTTGTTATTGGTTGTCCACATGAAAGGAAGTATACTCTTATTTAGTGGAACCAATTAGAGGTAGCAACTACTGGGAGAAGACCACCCATGCTACAGAGCTCTTGCAACCAAAGCATCATGTCCAGGTTGGAAGACCAAAGAAGAAGAGAAGAAGGTCCAAGTTTGAGGATGCACCCTGTGTAGATTCTGGAAAGCTGACCAAAAGAGGGAGAGTTATTACTTGCAGACTATTCGGTAACGCTGGACACAACAAGACTACATGCAAAGGACAAGGTCAACCTCCTAGAAAAGGTAATTATTAGAGTTTGATAGTTATGTTTTTTGGTTGTTTTATATTTGGCTCTTTTGTATAACCTGTTTTCTTATATAGGTTTCAACAAAGCTGGAGCTCGGCAAGCTAAGGGTAATGGGTCTGCTCAAGCTGGTCCTAGTTCAGCTGTCCAATATGGAGATGTAGCTGTTGAAGGTGGTCAGAGGTCAACTGTGCAAGGAGTATCTGGTGCGTCTCAAGCTGGTCCTAGTTCAAGTTTCCAAGGAGTATCTGCTCCTATTCCAACTCAATCCAGCCAAGTCAATGTCAGTGAATGGGCTATCCTTTAGCCATGTTTTAAATTCAGGACAAATTTTAATTTTAGTAGTATCGGTGTTATGAAGCGTCTGTAATTGAAAGTCCACATAAGTGGCAAACATGAAAGTCCACATATGTGGCAAACATCAAAGTCCACATTTGTGGCACTCATCTAAGTCCTTGTATAGGCAGACATTGAAAGTCCACATATGTGGCAATTTTCTAAGTCCACATCTATGGCACTCATCTAATGGCTTATTATAGGCAGTTATTGAAAGTCCACATATGTGGCAATTTTCAAAGTCCTTTTTAAGGCAAAGTTATATAACTCAAATTGTGTGGCTGCTTTAGATGGTTTGTGACCTGTTTGACTTATCCTTTATGTCAACCAAAACTAGTTATGTGCTTCATGGGTAACAAAACGGGTAAGATTCATCATTGTTGGGTTTCACTAAGTCAAGTCAATTGAATGCAAACAAGTGAACATGTGGTTGTACTTGTTTGTTACCGTTTGAAAGTAACAAATATATATTATTTTCTATAATGGCTTGCAAACTTACCAAATTGACTTTCTATAAATACCACCAGTAAAGACAATGCACACACATTGCAAACAACAATTCAAAACATAAATGGCTTGCAAATTTCCTCACACAGTCGAAGAATTGCAAACATACATCAAGAAACAGACCGAGAAAGGCGACACGGTTCGGCAGAATGCTATCATTGAAGTGATCAAACAGTTTGACATTGCCAAAAAAGTTAAAAACCAACTTAGACAACAATACACAGCGTGCCAAGATATCTCAGCAGAGAGGAAAGCCGTCATCGACCAGTTTCTGTACGATGAATATTGCAAGGACAGTGCCATTGCTGAGTCCCTGTGGGGTTGTGTTTCTCAAATACAGGCAGAAATTTCTAACAAGATCCGTTGGAGTTATGTGGATAATGTGGCAGCATGTGATGCTGGTGCATCTACTTCATCTGTTGGACCGACAGTTGTTGAGCAACACTCTCATTTGGAGTACTTTAAGCCAAGCTTTGAAGAAAATGTGGTGGCAGCTGATGATGGGAGCTGGAATGAAGAAAAGGACCGGGAGCTTAGCAGGTTGGAAGCTCAGTTAGAAGTCGATAAGTTTGCGAGCTTTGCTACTTACGACGACGGTTACGTGTACAACAACTCTCAGACATGGGATCACCCGGATTACAACTGAAGTATTATGTAATTTTTATGTTACACTTATGCAATGTTTTAAATGTATGATGTACTTTTTAAAAATCCTAATTATATATGCCATTTTTTTTAAGTATAACAAATTATATATGTGTCACAAAGGTATGACAAGCCTTTAAGACAAAATGGGTTGCTTTAGTTGTGTCTCATTTACTCCTCATACTCAATACTTACCTACCCACCTACATCCTTTGTTGCAACTCAAAACTTGCAATACACAGCTCCCTATTTCCTTAATCATGAACAACTCTGAAATTAATATTGATCTAAAGATGCTTTGTAACGCGTACTGCATTACTGAAGTAATGCTTGGCCCTTACCACACAGAGATTCTTGAAAACTTGCAGCAAGCACAAGATTTGGAGTACAAGTCCAAAAAAAATTCTGAAAGGGTCGAACGTAGGGGGGAGCTGATTGCTGAAGTTCGAAACATTTCACGTGCAAGAATTGCAAGGAGCAACACCAAGAAGCTTAGGAGATTACAGACAATTGATAAGTGTCGGGCGAAGGCACTGTTGACGACGTCCAACCAAGTAAAGGACAAGATGTTTAAGAAGATTGAATTTGTTGTGAGAAAGAAATATCCATGAGGTTATTGTGTGTTGGCCATTGGTCATGGGTTTCTTTTGTTCAGATCACCATGTTATGGTTAATTAATGTAATGGGTCTTATGATGGAGTTTTTCAATGAATAATGTGTTCATATATGTTTAAGGTTTGTTAGTGTGTTTGATATGTATCACAAACATAAACATGAGCATCACATTAATTAATCCGTAATACAGACACGAAACATTAAAATGGTAACGTACATATCACATACAACCAAAGATTGGACATGCCCAAAAAAATGACAGTCGTCTACCACAATACAGCTATTCAAATGTGTGGTTGTTTTGTAATCAACTTTTTTGGGTCTTTATTCTTCTTCATTTTTTTTTTGTTTCTTCTTTTTCTCCCCAGATCTAATTCCCAGACCTATAACACAACCATCCACTTTGTTTGCCTCAGCACCAGCTGCATTTGTGACTACAACAACACTTGGTCCTGTGTTTGCATGCCTCCAACAGAGTCTGTCCTTGCAACAGATAAAGCATCTTTCATCCAACACCTGTACCTGTGGATCATTACCAGTTCGAACACCCAGACCTATAAAACCACCACTTGTCTATGTCTTTAAATTGGGAGTTTCAGGTTCTGCCATATTTTTTTGTTTGGATAATTTTGGAATAAGATGAGAGATTACTTGAGTATCCAAGTTGGTAGGATCATTGACTTTACAGGGATTGTTGTGCCATATTTATCTAGTTTGAAATAAACCCGTTTGAAGAATCCTTGTGTGAGGTAGGTTAAGGAGTATTAAATAGTCACATCAATTGAATGTGGTGGCATTTTTGTGTTTGAAAATGACTATTTTGGCCTTGGTTATGCAAACACTATTTTCTTCTCATGTCTGCACACATGATAAAAGTAAGACATGGCATGACTTGTCATAGGGCGCCAAATACTACTTTTTTTCTGTTTAGTCACGTGAATACTTTTGCATTTAGTAAACACTAAACAAGCATAAGTATTCCTCTATAAAACCAAAGACACCAACCACTCTTCCACCACCCAATCCTACCTGCTGAAATAATGAGTTCCAAGAAAAAAGGTTGTTTGAAAGACACCCTCAATTGCAACACCCTGCTCCTTTTCATTTGTAGCATACTTTTTTTTAAATGGTTTTCTTAACCTGTTTGTAGAAATCATTTACGTTAACAGCAGTGATTCAAGCTCCATCAACAACTGGAGTGACTCAACTGCAACCAACAGCTGGGACGGCTATTTTCCAGAGACGTATTCAGGTTCTGTGAGAAGAAAGATTGATGCTAGGAAGTTTAAGAATCCAAAAAAGACAGAGAAACAATTTTTTTTTTAAAGGGAAAAGGTGCTAGGCCTTCCAAGTGATGAGTTCTGTGAAGACAATGGAATCAAACCATTTGCTCCAGCAATTGGCAATCCTTTTCCAAAAGGTAAGGGTAAAAAGAAAATGTAATAGTTGATTTAGGACGTGGTATGATTGAATAATATTGTTGTAACCTGAGTAAACATGTTCTTACCCTTTTGTACTACTATTGTGGGTATTTGTAATTCAAGCAGTTGAATGGTAGACTAACCATGTACTACTGAAAAGATAACGACAGTCCCAGGCCTCACTAGTTAATATGGTTAGACAAATTTTTGTACTACCAGTATTAACATTTTGATACTATTAGATATAAGGAAGTTAGTACTGCTGAGTCTTCCAACACATGTCAATTCCACCCAAACCAAACCATTCAGTACTACCACTTATCGTTCGAAAGAAAGACTATTAATTTCGTTCCCTGTTGGTCTTTTATCATTTCAGAAAGTGAAGACGCAACTTGTTTTAAAGGATTGTGCTTTAAAATAAAAACAAACCATAAGGCTCTAGTTTGACTTAGAGAAGTCAATAAACACACTGCTCTACTTTGACTTAATAAAGTCAACTAACTGAACCATTATTGAATATTCACTTGTAAACCTGTTTTGTTACTTTCATTACAATACATGGGTAAAATTAACCATAAACTGAAGGTCATACTGGTGCATAAATTGAAAGTCAAACGTACATCATGAAAATAACCATAAAAAAATTTGCACAAAAAATAAATAAATACAAAAAAAAAAAAAAAAAAAAAAAAAAAAAAAAAAAAAAAACATGCAATTGAATAAAACAAAACTCACAAACTCAACAATTAAATTATTATTAAACAAACTTTTTCCATTACACGATGAAATTAATCGGACTCATATGACTTATACAAATCATCATATGAGAATGTTTCTAAACATTCTTCTTCCTCTTCTTGAATACATTTAACATATTTGTTTTTCTTTTTATCCCTTTCTTCTAATCTCCTAACAGCATTGATCTCCTTCCAATGCTCATCGGCCCTCTTTTTTGCAGCAAGCCTGCGTCTTTCAACTTCAGCAGGGCTTGGAGGAGGAGCCTTCTCCTTTTCTTCATCCACCTTCATCTTATCGTTATCGTTAGACCCTTTTTCCAACGAAGGCACCTCTGGCACTTTTGGATCTCCCCTTGCTCGTTTCATCACTTCCTTGTTTTATTCTTCTGTGTTGTCGGTTGCAACAGCATCTCTTGCTCTCTTGGTTCCTGACATTTTACTTACACTTTAAATTGTTTGATGTTTGCTAGTATTAGATTAGTATGATGCATAATGTGGCAGTAACCAATATATATACACATAATAGGGAAAACGAAGAGTCTTTATTAAATTTTACAGCCTTTTATTGGACTCTTCGGTTCCCAATTATTTGTTGCAAATATGAACACATTTATATTTCCATTTTATTTGGGAATGTATCTGTGTACTGTATGTAATGGGTTGGGTTGTGTTGGGTGGTCTTCACATGTAACACCCCCAAAATTCGATACAGCGGAAGTCTCAACAAGCTTTCGGGGTGCTACGGGGATTGATATCCAACACAAGACATAATAGAACGAGATAAAGTAAACATAATAAAAACGCAACCAAAACGGGGTTTTAAAGTTTACATTTATCCCAACATCATTCAGAGTCAGGCCCAAAATAAAATAAAGTAGGTCCATAATTCAATATCAGAGTTTAGAAAAATAGATCCATAAACCAAGAGCCTTAGCCGAGCCTTCTAAACCATGCATCCATATCGTCACTTAATTACCTGAGAAAACGTGCTAAAAGTCAGCTTTCGCTGGTGAGATCATAGGTTTAAATTCATCTAACAATATAGTGGACATAAACGCAAAACGCTTGCTAGCTAGACTAAGGATCCACTAAAAGCCTGCGGATATCCTCCGCTCCAATCCTAACACACGGATACCCTCCGTTCCAACATAGATATTCGGGTAACCCCCGCAATACCAATAAATACTCGGATAACCTCTGAAGTATTAATAACCTATAGGTGCACGCTACAGTATCTAAATAAGCCAACCTTCAATAGTACACACGAACCGTGTGACTAAAGCTGACAATCCACCAACAACCAAATAAGCCAACCTTGAATAGTACACACAAAATATGTGACTAAAGCTGACAATACATCCTAGTCCATACGCATAGCAAGTTTTAGAAAGAATATAGAAGCGATAATAGTCCACATAAAATAATTTGCACGTTTCTCACCCCAAGTATTGAAAACATAGTTCAAGAGTAAAAGTGAGGCTATGACTCACCTCAAGTCTAGAAAAACAGCAAGAAGAAGTCGGTAGAAATAAGATGTATAGTAACTCACAAAACAGCAACTACGGACTCGGCACGACCTAACAATATCAACTCGTTCAGAAATCATTTCCTCAAATTCAAAATATTCCCAAACCCGGACGTAATCCATTTTATTATCCGAAAATCCATTTCGTAAGAGTTTGATGTATTTACGTTTGGTATCCATACGGGTGGTGGGTCGACACAAAACAAACCAAAAAGGTCACACAAAGAATAATAAAATAAACTATAGATCTAATATTAGCCCAATATATCATTTAAATAAATCGCCGAAGTTTATCAAATCCGTCGATTTGATAAACCTCATATTTATTTACGTAACATACCGTTCCAAGATTACACCCAATCCTAAAGCACATAGCACATAAATACTATATGGTATATCGTAGTTTAATAAATTCCCTATATACATCGTCAAATTGGTCAGATTCCTCGATATATATATTCGCAATTTATTACCCTTTACATATACCACAACCTATGGGCGTCGTAGGATACGATGCCCATTAATATATTCATTTCGTATAGCCAAATAACCCGGTTCAACCCTTCGGTTAAGTAGTTATTTAGTTATAAAAAACGCTTATATTAATCGTCATATATCCGTGACAACACGAAAGTCACAAATAAAACTTACCTGAACTTGTATGACCACGACTCCGCATAACTTGATAAGTTTACTCGTTATATATATATATATATATATATATATATATATATATATATATATATATATATATATATATATATATATATATATATATATATATATATATATATATATAAATGACATTTTATTTAATGTTTAGTATCGTCGAGAGTTTCTCGTTTTATAACACCTTTTTATAATAATAATACTTCCAATAATATTATGCTACTCTCGTAGCCTAATATATATTTAGTCGTATTATTTATAATATGACTCGTGATTTTTGTTATTATTAATATACGCGTTTATATAATTATATATCCGTTATTCACGTCTACATATTCATATAAACATTTATATTACTAATAATTATTATTACGAGTTTTATTATTTATGGTTTAATTGTAAATAGTTATCAAGTTACACGAAATGGTCACATGTCCGAGTCATGACTCTCGGCTCATTGTCCAAGTCCAATAGTAATAAGCAAATGTCATAAAAATCAATATATCTCCGTCCAACACAATCCCAATCCACGTGCTACAACCATAGGGTCCGACTACGGCACCCGACTAACCTATCTCCGTCAATCTAATTGACCGTCTCACAATCGGTCCCCAAAACCATTTTTCGTCAACACTTCTTCAAATAATACCACGAGTCCAAAATAACTCGTCAACTGCTTCAAAATCTAATAAGCCACAATTATAATGATAACCAACAATTTATACAAATAATAACCATAAAAATAAATTTAGCCGAAATATATATATTTCGACATCACCAACGGTTCTCAAAAATTAACCGTATTCGGGTCAAATACCAAGTCAACTCGAGTCAAATTCATATACTAAGAGCCACGTGGGTCCCACCCGAGACCATCATGGTCGCGGTTAGCTCACAAGAGCTCGACCCAAAAGAAACCAAACCGACCCATACGGGGTCTTCGGCTCCAACATGAATCGACCAACACCAAAACAATCCAAATCCATCTAACAATCAAACCAAAACAAATCAAATAATCACAATGACCAAAAGTGGTCAACAATCAAGAAAACGGGTCAAAGGTGACCACCACGACCCGGAATCAAATAAAGTCGAGGGTGAGACCTCGGCTAGGGGTCGACCACGCAACAAAAACCCAACCAAACTTCAAAACCCGGATACCAAACCAAGATTTAACAAGTTTTTAACAAAACCCATTATTATTTTTATCCATTTCTTCTAAATCCGACCCAAGTTATAATAAATTCGTGGGTTTGGGTTTGTTTTTCAACAAATTCGATGCACCTCGTGCATACTTACCCGTGGATCTACAAAATTAACCAAGAAAAATGATGGTGGTGAGGTGTGTGGCGTCGGTGGTGTTAGAACGAGGTGGGGATGAGGGTTTTTGGGCGCG
The DNA here is from genome assembly GCA_030686995.1 of Artemisia argyi. Taxonomy (NCBI): domain Eukaryota; kingdom Viridiplantae; phylum Streptophyta; class Magnoliopsida; order Asterales; family Asteraceae; genus Artemisia; species Artemisia argyi. Next base: position 150,254,975 of record CM060698.1, read on the forward strand.
TGAATCACCACAAAATAACAAGGATGATGTGGGGAGTGATTTGGGAGTGGCGGTGTACGGTGGAGAGCGGCGGTGGTGGCCGGTTTTTGGGTGGCCGGCGGTGGAGAAAGAGAGGAGAGGGAGAGGGTGAGTTGTTAGAGTGAAAGTGATAATATGAGGGTTAGGGTTAGGGTTAAATAGGGGTATTTTCACTTTAGGTCCCTCAACTAAATTTTCTTATTATTTGCACACCAAACCTTTTTACCTCCAAGTTTAATTAATAAAACGCCCCCTTACGTAAGTGAAAACTTACGACTAAAATATTAAACGTCCCCGAAGCTCGTTATATTCACCATTTGACGGACTATATATATTATTCCACCGAAAATTTATAATAAATACGTGACTAAAAGTCCAACGTATTAAAACTCGTAAGTTTTTAAACTTTTCAGTTTCCTAGTGCCGGAGTCAACGTAGTACCAAGTGAGAATTTAAGAATACATCACCGAGCATAATTTCATAATGAATTATTAAAATAATTCACGAATTCCATAACGTCATAAAATATAATTATCCATAAATATTGGTCTTACAAGTTCGTTGCGAATAAAAATTTCAAATAAAATTTTAAACGAATTTTAACGTAATGCGGGTTTTCAAAATAGCTCCCTAAATTGCCGGTTGTCACGTCCTCCCAGTCTCAGAGGAAACCCGTCCCGGGTTTCCCTCGGAACAATTCATCTACGAAGTGAAAAAGCTTCGGATATCTCTTCCGGAACTCGTCCTCACGTTCCCACGTAAATTCTGGTCCGTGTCGGGAATTCCAACGAACCTTGACGAGCGGAATGCGACTTCGCTTAAGTCGTTTAACTTCACGATCTAAAATCTCAATTGGCTCTTCCACGAAATTCAATTTCTCATCAACACGAATATCCTTCATCGGAATAATAGGCATCTCATCAGAAAGACATTTCTTCAAATTACTAACGTGAAACACGTCGTGAACTTTACTCAGTTCATGTGGTAATTCCAACCTATAAGCCACGGGCCCAATTCTTTCTAAGATAAGAAATGGTCTAATGTAGCGTGGGTTGAGTTTTTCACGTTTCCCGAAACGTATCACACCCTTCCAAGGCGAGACTTTCAGCATCACTTTGTCTCCAACCTGGAACTCTAAGGGTTTACGTCTCTGATCGGCGTAACTTTTCTGCCTATCTCTGGCTGCTTGCAACCGATCACGAATCTGAGCAACTTTCTCTATAGTTTCCAAGATAAGTTCAGGGCCTGTGAGTTGGCTATCTCCAACTTCTGCCCAACCAATAGGCGAACGACACTTTCTGCCATACAAAGCTTCAAATGGTGCAGCTTTAAGACTTGTGTGGTAGCTATTATTGTAGGAGAATTCCGCAAGGGGTAAGTATTTCTCCCAGCCTTTACCAAAGTCTATGATACATGCACGAAGCATATCCTCTAACGTCTGAATGGTCCTTTCACTTTGACCATTGGTTTGGGGATGATATGCAGTACTCATATCAAGTCTCGTCCCCAAAGCCGTTTGAAGTGATCGCCATAAAGCTGACGTAAAGCGGCTATCGCGATCAGAAATAATCGATATCGGGACTCCATGACGTGAAATAATTTCCTTCACATACAACCTCGCAAGTTTATCCACACTATCATCTTCACTAATTGCTAGGAAATGAGCAGACTTTGTCAGACGATCCACAATTACCCAGATAGCGTCACAACCGCTAGCTGTCCTCGGTAATTTGGTAATAAAGTCCATTGTAATCCACTCCCATTTCCAGACTGGAAGTTCTGGTTGCGTTAGTAATCCTGACGGTCTCTGATGTTCGGCTTTAACCTTAGAACATGTCAAGCACTTACTAATGTACGATGCTATATCTGCCTTCATGTTTGGCCACCAATATTATTTCCTAAGATCCTGATACATTTTGTCAGATCCCGGATGAATAGAGTACCTTGACTTATGCGACTCATGCATAATTAACTCCCGAATTCCTCCATATAAAGGTACCCAAATCCGATCTCCAAAACATAGTAATCCATCAGAACGCTTAACAAATCCTTTCTCATTCTCAGCCATCCCAAATATATTCTCAGCAGATCTGTTTTCTGCTTTCAACGCTTCCGTTTGAGCTTCAAGTATTTGAGACGGTAATGGCGATACGATAGTCATTCCCAATGACCTAACTCGTAATGGTGGTGTTCTTTCTTTTCGACTAAGAGCATCAGCAACAACGTTTGCTTTACCAGGATGGTAGCGAATTTCGCAATCATAATCGCTTAGCAACTCAATCCAACGTCGTTGTCTCATATTGAGCTCTTTCTGATTCAAGATGTGTTGTAGACTTTTATGGTCAGTGAACACAACACACTTTGTTCCATATAAGTAATGTCTCCATATCCTTAAGGCGAAAACCACAGCACCTAATTCCAAATCATGGGTGGTGTAGTTTTTCTCATGCTTTTTGAGCTGTCGGGAAGCATAAGCTATCACCTTCTCTCATTGCATTAACACGGCTCCCAATCCTTTATGTGAAGCGTCACAATAGACGACGAAATCCTCGTTACCTTCCGGTAACGCTAGGATTGGAGCACTACACAACATCTTCTTAAGCAACTGAAATGCTTCCTCTTCTTTATCTCCCCATTCATACGTAACGCTATTTTGAGTCAATTTGGTTAATGGTTTAGCTATCTTCGAAAATCCCTCAATGAATCTTCGGTAATAACCGGCTAACCCTAAAAATTGACGAACTTCTGTTGGGGTTGTAGGTGCAGCCCAATCTTTTATTGCCTCAATCTTAGCAGGATCCACATGGACTCCTTGCCTATCAATTACATGACCCAAAAATTGTACCGTTGGAATCCAAAATTCACATTTCGAAAACTTGGCATAGAGTTTCTCCTTCCTGAGCAATTCTAAGATAAGTCTTAGATGTTCCTCATGCTCCTTCTCACTCTTCAAATAAATCAGAATGTCATCGATGAACACAATCACGAACTTATCTAAGTAAGGCTTACACACCCGATTCATGAGATCCATGAATATCGCTGGTGCGTTAGTCAACCCAAACGGCATCACCTGAAACTCGTAATGCCCGTAACGGGTTCTGAAAGCCGTTTTCGGAATATCTTCCTCGCGAACTCGAAGTTGATGATATCCCGATCTCAAATCGATCTTCGAATACACACTCGATCCTTGTAGTTGATCGAACAAGTCGTCGATCCTCGGTAACGGGTATCTATTCTTCACCGTTAACTTGTTCAACTCTCGATAATCGATGCACATACGAAACGATCCATCCTTCTTCTTCACGAATAAGACTGGGGCTCCCCAAGGTGAAGAACTTGGTCTTATGAATCCTTTTTCGGCTAACTCCGCCAATTGTTTTGACAATTCTTCTAGTTCGGTAGGTGCAAGACGATACGGCGCTCGTGCTACAGGTGCAGCACCAGGTATCAACTCAATCTGAAACTCCACTTGTCTAGTCGGCGGGATTCCCGGCAAATCATCGGGAAACACATCAGAAAAATCACGAACTATAGGCACATCTCCAATGCACCTTTCCTTTTTCTTCGTCCCTCCTTTCTCAGAAATTTGAGCTAAGAAAAGGTAACATCCCTTCTCCATTAGCTTTGGTAACTTAGTGCAAGAAATAACTGCTAATCGGGATGGGCTCCTCGAATCCTTTCGATCTCCTAATATGTTTATGATTTCCTTTCCGTAAGGTACACGCACGATCTTCTCGTCGCAAAGTATGTGAGCACGATACTTCGACAACCAATCCATACCAATGATGACATCAAAACTTCCTAACTTGACGGGTAGAAGATCTATGTTGAAAGGGTGGTTCAAGAAATTTAACGTGCTACCGCGAATGATGGTATTAATCCTTTCTATATTCCCATTTACTAACTCTATATCATATCCAATTCCTAAGGCTATCGGGGGTTTCTCTAGTAAGGGAGCAAACGTAGTGGACACAAAACTCCTATCGGCACCAGTATCAAATAGTATGGAAGCATACCGATTATTGAGAAGGAACGTACCAGTAACGACGTTCGGATCTTCTCCTCTCTCGTTCCCGAGTGCATACACTCTTCCCTGAGCAGCTCCAGCTTCCACACGTTGGTCCCCGTTATCTTGTCGTCCACGATTTCCTCCAGCTCCACGGTTTCCATGATTGTACCCATTACCACCCGAGCCTTGATTTCCTCGGTTCCACGATTCTCTACACTCATTCCTATAGTGTCCCTTCTTTCCACACCCATAACAAGTAACATCTGCCTTATTTCTCATTTCAGGAGCAGCTTGAACCATAGCAAGAGGTCGAGCTCTACAGTCCTTAGCTGTGTGTCCTTTCTTTGAGCAGTTCTGGCATTTCACACTACACCATCCAGTGTGATGCTGGTGGCAACGACCACACTTGGGTACATCACCGTTCTGGTTCTTCTTATCTCCATTCCCAATAGCATAAGCCTTAGCTTGTCTCTTGCTTCGGTGATCATTACCCTTAGAGTGATGGTCTCTCTTTCTCTTTCCATTCTTCTCCTTATCAGCTCCTTCTAATTCCAACGAATCCATAAGTTGTTGAGCAATTGTGATTGCCTCATGGATGTTTGCAGGCCTAGCAGAAATCACATCATTCCTTGTAGCTACAGGCAACCCATCAGTATACCTCTCGATCTTTTGAGTCTCGGTTTTTACCATATCTGGGCAAAGCAAGGCCAACTCCTGGTAACGACGATTGTAAGTCGTCATATCATTACCTTTCACTTTGTGGTTCCAAAACTCAATCTCTAGCTTCTTGACCTCATTCCTTGGGCAATAAGTCTGAATCAGCAGAGACTTAAATTGCTCCCAAGTCATGGCATAAGCTACATCACTCCCAACTGAATTTCGGTAATTGTTCCACCAAGTTAAAGCTTCATCCTTGAAAGTAAAAGAAGCAAACTTTACCTTCGCATTCTCCGCACAACCACTGACATTAAACACTGACTCAGTCTTCTCTATCCACCTGACCAAGTATACCACTCCTTCAGTTCCACCAAACTCAATGGGTCCACAAATCTTGAACTCCTTGTATTGACATCCATTAGCACGAACAGGTGGAAAAGTTCCAGCAGAATTGTTGGAATGATTTGACTCAGCTAGTAGTTCAACAACTCTTTGCTCCACAAGTTGATTGATCATTGCTTGATCCACAGTAGGTGCATTAAGTGGAACATGATCATTGTCTCCCTGAACATCAACATTTTGATTCCTGTTGTTACGGTTAGTAGTGTCCAGGTTGTCAGGAGTAGGGGTTTCAACATTTCGAGTAGGTCGGCGTCCTCGACGACCAGGGGTAGTCACTGCAGGACCAGTTCTGGTAGCTCTCACAGGGTTTCGTCGTGGGGCCATTGATCTGAAACATCATACAAGTTCATGAGTCTCCAATAGAACTTATCAATATGCTCAACAAAAGTAATTCAACGAAGCCAAGTCATGGAAAGAATAGCAACAATACACCACGAAACATCAATAAAGCGAATAGGAACTCAATTTCCATAATACCCAAAATCACATAATACCATATACTAATAACCATCAACCATACAATAGAGATCCAACATTGTTCCAACTACCGGAAAACACAAAACATACTAATCGTTCCAAAAGAGACGAATACTGAACAAAATACATCAAAATATAATAACTAGCATTTCTAACCGAACACTCCTCGGTTAAGAAAGCAACAAGATAACATAGCTCAAACGTCTAGCCACGCTGCTGGCGGAGGCTCCTCAACTCCTGCCTCAGGCCATCAAGATCTCTCCATAATGATCCTAACTCCACACTATGGGTGTCTCGGTCTCTCTTGAGGTCAGCCACCTCCTTCTCCAGCTCGGCATTCCTTTGCCATAGCTTGCGGTCGGCCTCTCGAGCTGTAACAAAACCTCGCTGTAAACTATCGATATGCTCGTGAACCTCCATCAAAACTCTCCTCATCTCAGTAGTCCTGCCCACAACCACAATCATACCAACTCTCAAATCCGCTATGAACTCTCCAATAACCCTCTCAAGTCGATCAGATATACGTGCAATTCTCCCACCAAGATCAGTAATCTGAGCCCACAACTGACCAATCTCACCTAACTCTGCATGCTCCGCAGAAACCTCAGAAAGTGCATCCGACGCCACTGGACTACCAGGTGGTGAATCAAACAGAAACGGATGGTCAGGTGAGACAGGCTCAATCGGATGTATAGGTGAATCAGGCTCCTCAGCCTGAGCTGGTGGTACTAACACATCATCATCATCAGGCATCTCATCCTCCTGAGGCTCATCCTCCTCCTCAGGGTCATCATCATCACCCTGCTCAGCCTCCTGAGGGTCATCCTCCTCCTCAGGGTCATCAGCCTCATCCTCACCCTCGTACTCCTCCTCCTCCTCATCGGAAGAGTACCTCATCAATCGTCGTCTCCTAACAGGTGAACCATGTGGAGATGTGGTAGGTGATCTAGGACGACGACGCAATGATGTGGGTGGTGCCTCTGACAGGAGAGAGTGAGCATCAATCTGTAAAGGTGATGGAGTAGGGCGTACCGACATGCGTGCCGTAGCTCGGTGGGCAAAGCGTGGGGCCACACGAGCCAAAGCCTGATGAAGAGTAAGTTGCCTCGATGTACCAGGGAGCCCTAGAGAAGATGAGGGTCCCTGCATAGATGCAGCAGGTGGTGCTGAAGTAGAAGCTGCCTGCGGCACAGTTGCTGAAAGCATGGCCATCTGGTAAGGATCATCAGATGCCATAGTGAACTGTGCAGGTAATACCGGTGCAGTAAGAATATCCTCGACAACATCAGGCATATAGGAGGCCATGGTCTGTGACAACGGCGTAAGGTAGGTGTAAGTGTTTCAAAACAACTAAATCACAACTCAAAATACCATACTAAGAATCCTCAGCAAATAATTCAATCATATAATCTCAATAAAGAGTTTCAAATACCGCATTACTAAAACGTTTATAAAACAATTAGACCATATAATTCCTCGAAACGCCATCTTATTACTAAATCCATAAACCTCAATCATCTCAAGAAATTCCAAATCTAACAATCATCTCAAATATCTCATAATACCTCAAAATAATAGAAGATGCTTCGGCTTAGCGGGCTGGCGGGCGGTGGTCAAGGATCATTTTCTATAAAAATTCGGTTATAGTTTAGGCGTTTATTTACCTAGTTCTCTATAACCTTGGCTCTGATACCAATCTGTAACACCCCCAAAATTCGATACAGCGGAAGTCTCAACAAGCTTTCGGGGTGCTACGGGGATTGGTATCCAACACAAGACATAATAGAACGAGATAAAGTAAACATAATAAAAACGCAACCAAAACGGGGTTTTAAAGTTTACATTTATCCCAACATCATTCAGAGTCAGGCCCAAAATAAAATAAAGTAGGTCCATAATTCAATATCAGAGTTTAGAAAAATAGATCCATAAACCAAGAGCCTTAGCCGAGCCTTCCAAACCATGCATCCATATCGTCACTTAATTACCTGAGAAAACGTGCTAAAAGTCAGCTTTCGCTGGTGAGATCATAGGTTTAAATTCATCTAACAATATAGTGGACATAAATGCAAAACGCTTGCTAGCTAGACTAAGGATCCACTAAAAGCCTGCGGATACCCTCCGCTCCAATCCTAACACACGGATACCCTCCGTTCCAACATAGATATTTGGGTAACCCCCGCAATACCAATAAATACTCGGATAACCTCCGAAGTATTAATAACCTATAGGTGCACGCTACAGTATCTAAATAAGCCAACCTTGAATAGTACACACGAACCGTGTGACTAAAGCTGACAATCCACCAATAACCAAATAAGCCAACTTTGAATAGTACACACAAAATATGTGACTAAAGCTGACAATACATCCTAGTCCATAAGCATAGCAAGTTTTAGAAAGAATATAGAAGCGATAATAGTCCACATAAAATAATTTGCACGTTTCTCACCCCAAGTATTGAAAACATAGTTCAAGAGTAAAAGTGGGGCTATGACTCACCTCAAGTCCAGAAAAACAGCAAGAAGAAGTCGGTAGAAATAAGATGTATAGTAACTCACAAAACAGCAACTACGGACTCGGCACGACCTAACAATATCAACTCGTTCAGAAATCATTTCCTCAAATTCAAAATATTCCCAAACCCGGACGTAATCCGTTTTATTATCCGAAAATCCATTTCGTAAGAGTTTGATGTATTTACGTTTGGTATCCATACGGGTGGTGGGTCGACACAAAACAAACCAAAAAGGTCACACAAAGAATAATAAAATAAACTATAGATCTAATATTAGCCCAATATATCATTTAAATAAATCGCCGAAGTTTATCAAATCCGTCGATTTGATAAACCTCATATTTATTTACGTAACATACCGTTCCAAGATTACACCCAATCCTAAAGCACATAGCACATAAATACTATATGGTATATATCGTAGTTTAATAAATTCCCTATATACATTGTCAAATTGGCCAGATTCCCCGATATATATATTCGCAATTTATTACCCTTTACATATACCACAACCTATGGGCGTCGTAGGATACGATGCCCATTAATATATTCATTTCGTATAGCCAAATAACCCGGTTCAACCCTTCGGTTAAGTAGTTATTTAGTTATAGAAAACGCTTATATTAATCGTCATATATCCGTGACAACACGAAAGTCACAAATAATACCTGAACTCGTATGACCACGACTCCGCATAACTCGATAAGTTTACTCGTTATATATATATAAATGACATTTTATTTAATGTTTAGTATCGTCGAGAGTTTCTCGTTTTATAACACCTTTTTATAATAATAATACTTCCAATAATATTACGCTACTCTCGTAGCCTAATATATATTTAGTCGTATTATTTATAATATGACACGTGATTTTTATTATTATTAATATACGCGTTTATATAATTATATATCCGTTATTCACGTCTACATATTCATATAAACGTTTATATTACTAATAATTATTATTACGAGTTTTATTATTTATGTTTTAATTGTAAATAGTTATCGAGTTACACGAAATGGTCACATGTCCGAGTCATGACTCTCGGCTCATTGTCCAAGTCCAATAGTAATAAGCAAATGTCATAAAAATCAATATATCTCCGTCCAACACAATCCCAATCCACGTGCTACAACCATAGGGTCCGACTACGGCACCCGACTAACCTATCTCCGTCAATCTAATTGACCGTCTCACAATCGGTCCCCAAAACCATTTTTCGTCAACACTTCTTCAAATAATACCACGAGTCCGAAATAACTCGTCAACCGCTTCAAAATCTAATAAGCCACAATAATAATGATAACCAACAATTTATACAAATAATAACCATAAAAATAAATTTAGACGAAATATATATATTTCGACATCACCAACGGTTCTCAAAAATTAACCGTATTCGGGTCAAATACCAAGTCAACTCGAGTCAAATTCATATACTAAGAGCCACGTGGGTCCCACCCGAGACCATCATGGTCGCGGCTAGCTCACAAGAGCTCGACCCAAAAGAAACCAAACCGACCCATACGGGGTCTTCGGCTCCAACATGAATCGACCAACACCAAAACAATCCAAATCCATCTAACAATCAAACCAAAACAAATCAAATAATCACAATGACCAAAAGTGGTCAACAATCAAGAAAACGGGTCAAAGGTGACCACCACGACCCGGAATCAAATAAAGTCGAGGGTGAGACCTCGGCTAGGGGTCGACCACGCAACAAAAACCCAACCAAACTTCAAAACCCGGATACCAAACCAAGATTTAACAAATTTTTAACAAAACCCATTATTATTTTTATCCATTTCTTCTAAATCCGACCCAAGTTATAATAAATTTGTGGGTTTGGGTTCGTTTTTCAACAAATTCGATGCACCTCGTGCATACTTACCCGTGGATCTACAAAATTAACCAAGAAAAATGATGGTGGTGAGGTGTGTGGCGTCGGTGGTGTTAGAACGAGGTGGGGATGAGGGTTTTTGGGCGCGTGAATCACCACAAAATAACAAGGATGATGTGGGGAGTGATTTGGGAGTGGCGGTGTACGGTGGAGAGCGGCGGTGGTGGCCGGTTTTTGGGTGGCCGGCGGTGGAGAAAGAGAGGAGATGGAGAGGGTGAGTTGTTAGAGTGAAAGTGATAATATAAGGGTTAGGGTTAGGGTTAAATAGGGGTATTTTCACTTTAGGTCCCTCAACTAAATTTTCTTATTATTTGCACACCAAACCTTTTTACCTCCAAATTTAATTAATAAAACGCCCCCTTACGTAAGTGAAAACTTACGACTAAAATATTAAACGTCCCCGAAGCTCGTTATATTCACCATTTGACGGACTATATATATTATTCCACCGAAAATTTATAATAAATACGTGACTAAAAGTCCAACGTATTAAAACTCGTAAGTTTTTAAACTTTTCAGTTTCCTAGTGCCGGAGTCAACGTAGTACCAAGTGAGAATTTAAGAATACATCACCGAGCATAATTTCATAATGAATTATTAAAATAATTCACGAATTCCATAACGTCATAAAATATAATTATCCATAAATATTGGTCTTACAAGTTCGTTGCGAATAAAAATTTCAAATAAAATTTTAAACGAACTTTAACGTAATGCGGGTTTTCAAAATAGCTCCCTAAATTGCCGGTTGTCACATCACACGCCTTTATTGGCTCACCAGTATTAAGTTTTTTATTTCAAACAGTAGTAAAAAATTAATACTGGTAGTGCAAAAGGGGACTTTTTCAAGTCAAACTACAACCTTTTTCACGTGTTTTTTGAAAAAACACAAAACAAATAAAGTTGCAAAATCCTTTATAACAAGTATCATGTTAACCTTCTGAAATGACAACATACTAGGTGTAAACCTTTAAAACTAGTAGCATAATCCTTTAAAAACATAATCCTTTAAAACAAATAGCATCCTCACTTCAATGGGATGAATGTTTACAAACCCCTCTGAAACCAACTTGGAGCACAAGCAGTGAACATGTTGACCAACTCATCGGTAGACATGTCAAGCAAAGCATTGCGTTCAACTCCACGGAAACTGGCCCTCTCAGGCTTGCTGTTATGGTTTTTTGACTTCCCTAAATAAATGATATTATGTTACAAGGAATTTTGTACTACCAGTACTAAGATTTTAATACTGTTATAAATATGGAACTTAGTACTGGTGAGCCGATAGAGCCCTGTGATGCCAGCCAACCAAACACATTAAATACCCGCCCAAGCCATTAAATACCCACCAAACCGATCAACCATACGTACTTCCATATCATTAAATCCCATCTCATATAATACCCACCCAAACGATGAAACTGTTAGACATGTGCAATGATAAAGATAATACCAAATCATGTCAAGACGTGTACAAAGATAGCACCAAATCAATTAGTGTAGTGTGTGATTAAGTCATTAAATGTAATTGATATAGTCCACCAATTATGGGATTTACCCATAATAATCTTTGTAATCACCCCTTTATATTGTGGCCTTGTGGCATCTATGAAACAAGACAATCATTCGAATATTATCTCAACTCTCTCTAACATGGTATCACGAGTCCATTCAAACCGATCCTAACAAACCAAAACTCTTCCGCCGCCGCCTCCGGCCACCGGCTGCACGCCGGAGGTTCGGAGGGCTCCCTTTAATCCGTAACCAAAATAAACCACAACTTCTTCTAAATCTGTGATCTTTATGCTTTTCTAGGGAAAAACACGCCCCGTTTGTTTGGAAGGTTCTTTGGGGGTTGAAGTTTTAGAACCAACTTTCATTTTATCATCTTTTATTTTGATGTTAATGCATGAGTTTATTATTTGTCAATTAGTTTATTGTTCGTACGGCTTTGTTACCAGTCGACTAAAGTTGACCGTTGGTACCAGTCCCTAAAGTCGACCGTTGGTACCAGTCCCTAAAGTCGACCGTTGGTACGGTTGTGTTACCAGTCGACTTAGCCGACCGTTGGTACCAGTCGACTATAGCGACCGTTGGTAGGATTTTGTTACGAGTCGACTAAAGTTATGGTTTTATTATGTTAATGTTTTTTTTTTTTTTTTTTTTTTTTTTTTTTTTTTTTTTTTTTTTCTTTTCTAGATTTACTTCTCTAGTTCGAGCTTTCACGATTTCGCCGCTCGAACTGCGGGAGAGTGTTAGCTGTAATCGGTTGTATTTGATTGATATGTAATTGGATGTTAATAGGCTAGACATGAGCTGTGATTGATTATAGATAGTCTAGTCATTAAAGGGTAATTGGCTCGTACCTTAAATAGATTTAGCATGTTAGCTATATATCCTATGTATCGATGGTTTGTGATGATCACAAAAAAAGTAATACAAAACTCATTCTCATAATATTCTCTCTCAGTGTATATTCTAACATGGTATCACGAGTCCATTCAAACCGATCCTAACAAACCAAAACTCTTCCGCCGCCGCCTCCGGCCACCGGCTGCACGCCGGAGGTTCGGAGGGCTCCCTTTAATCCGTAACCAAAATAAACCACAACTTCTTCTAAATATGTGATCTTTATGTTTTTCTAGGGAAAAACACGCCCCGTTTGTTTGGAAGGTTCTTTGGGGGTTGAAGTTTTAGAACCAACTTTCATTTTATCATCTTTTATTTTGATGTTACTGCAATAGTTTATTGTTTGTCAATTAGTTGATTGTTCGTACGGCTTTGTTACCAGTCGACTAAAGTTGACCGTTGGTACCAGTCCCTAAAGTCGACCGTTGGTACGGTTGTGTTACCAGTCGACTTAGCCGACCGTTGGTACCAGTCGACTATAGCGACCGTTGGTAGGGTTTTGTTACGAGTCGACTAAAGTTATGGTTTGTTTGAAGAATTCCACTCCAGCCTAAGCGTCCGGTGTCCTCCCGCTTCGACTGCGGGAGAGTGTTAGACATGTGCAATGATAAAGATAATACCAAATCATGTCAAGACGTGTACAAAGATAGCACCAAATCAATTAGTGTAGTGTGTGATTAAGTCATTAAATGTAATTGATATAGTCCACCAATTATGGGATTTACCCATAATAATCTTTGTAATCACCCCTTTATATTGTGGCCTTGTGGCATCTATGAAACAAGACAATCATTCGAATATTATCTCAACTCTCTCTAACAGAAACACACACGCAAACCCACATAATCAATCTTGTAACCTAAATTTCTCTTAAACCTAAGTATCCTATAACGTTACTTCACACAAAATGAATGCCACAAACAAAAAAGGTATTGTTATTTCTGTTTTTGATATGTAATTGGCTGTATTTAATTAAAAAAGGTCAATATAGGGTCGTTTTCTGTTAACATTTATCTATTTGTGAAGCTATTTTATTATTATTATTTTTTTTTTGATGCTCTCTTTTTCCTTATTTGCAGAAACCAAACCTGCAAGGTCTGAGTATATCATTGGTCCTGTTAATGATGATTATGCCAAGTTTTTAACTACTCAAGCTCAAAAAGGTTCAACCAGCACTCCTACAACCTCTGACTATATCATTGGTCTTGTTGATCCTGATTATGCCGAGTATTTAAAGCTTATAGGTCCAAAACGTTCAGGCACCATTCCAACAAGCTCTCATTATGTCATTGGTACTGCTGATTCTGCTTATAGCAAGTATTTAAAGCTTCAAGCTAACAAAGATTCAACCTCCACTCCTGCAAATAAGCCTTGAAGCCAGTCAAGGAAAAGGAAACTTATAGCATTTACATATGCCATTTCATGATAAGAATGTGTTTTCATGGTATAACCAGTATCTCTTTTGTAATGAAGAACAGATTTATGTTCTTTTATTATTGGTAATGAATCTGCATTTGTTGACTGTCATGTACTGTTTTAGTTAATATTATCAAAAAAAGGTTTATGGCACCATGCGCAAATAGTTACCATTAAAATGGTTTACTTAGTTGACTTTATTAAGTCAAACTACAGCCTAATGGTTTGTTCACTTCCCTAACTCAAAGTATGCTACAAATGAAAAGGAGCACACGTGCAGACCACCCTCAATTACCACATGTGCAGACCACCATCGTTGCTCTGTTTTTCTTTTGAAAAGATGTGTGTTTTACATACTTATTTTGTGCACAATGGACGGGTATTTACATGGTTCACTTCTTGCCAACGGTCGAATTTTTACACAACACGCATCAAATCTTAGGGACGAAACATGCAAAGCGTTTGCTACAATATACAAAAGGCATTGGGGACGAACGGTGAGAATTTGAAATACGTGAAAAGACGAAAAAACCCAAGCTTGCCACATCAGATAACGGACGGACATAACGTCCGTCTGCCAAAACGCGCTCCCAGGGACCAAACGCGCCGTCGTTTGACAAGTTCAGGGACGAAAGTGAAAAAAAATTAGTTTAAGGACGATTCACGAGAATCTTGACAAGTTCAGGGACGAACGGTGAAATTTACTCAAATTTTGATTACATAAATATACCACAGCTAAATAAATGATTGTGTTTTATGCGACAAAAAGGCATTTGGCTCACCTAGAACCTCGTGCGGTCTCATTCAAAACTGAAACCAAAACGACTAGAGTACCAAGCATATAGTGAGTCACGTAGTCAACCACTAATAGCATCAAGGAAACATATTGTAGCATACAACTTCATGATATATAAGATTCAAATAGCTCACAGATTACCACTGAGCCATTAACTTTACCATTCAGACAAAATTCTTCACAGATACTCGAGACATTACACAACTATGTCGGACTTGATTGGTAGTCGTTGAAACTTATACCAGTTAAACTCATCCCATCATATGACCATATATCATAAATATAGAAAACATAAGTGAATGAAGAAAAAGGAGCACAATAATATTTGCATAAAGATGATAAATATAATCGTTCAACATCCATTGGTGTAAAACTAACAAAAGCAACGCTCCTTCACTTTAAAGAGAGATCTGCAAGGCCCTCAATAAGACTATCAAGCGACTCCATTTTCAAGCCTTTAGTCACTTTAGTATCTGCATCCGATGAAAGGGCCTCCTTAAGTTCTTTAACAAGTTCGTCTTCTACAGCTGGGATGTCTAAATCCCACACCTTAAAAATGTCATCCGACAGTGGTTCAGTCACAACTTCAGACAGCACAAAACCCAAATCGTCATCTTCAGTATATTGAATCTTCAACATCTCATCGTTATAATTTGGAAGAAAAGGTTGTTGCTTTAAAACAGATAAAACATCATAGCTTTCTTGTTCTAGATGCTCATCGATACCTGTTTCTGCAGCATAAGAAGTTCCTTCCTCCATGACAAAAGGTAAATTCTTGCCGCCACTTGTTCCTCCAGTATATGATGTTCCTTCCTCCATGACAAAAGGTAAATTCTTGGCGATACTTGTTTCTCCATTATATGACCTTCCTTCCTCCACGACAAAGGGAAAATGCTCGCCAATACTTGATTCAGCAGTATATGAAGATCCTTCCTCCATGATGAAAGAAAAATGCTCGTTGGTACTTGTTTCTCCAGTATATGAAATGCCTTCTTCCATGGCAAAAGGTAAATTCTTGTCGATACTTGTTTCTGCAGTATATGAAGTTCCTTCCTCCATGACGGATGGTAAATTCTGAGGGTCAGTTATGCCATTTGACGTAATTAGTTTGTTTACAGAAGGGTTGCCAAGGCTCTCAGTGTGTAGATCAAGAATATTGAGTAAAGCTTCTTTTAGAGAATCCATATTCGTATCTGATATTTCGGGATCTTCAATCAGACAGGAGTCAGCCCATGCAAAATCTTCAGCAGAGAGTACATCCTGATCTTGTTGTTGCTTGGCATTAACATTTTCAAGAATAAGAGAAGTTGTTTCATCATTTTCCATAACTACAAGTCAATACTAGTCTTCTAATAGTATCGTATTTTACCTGAAAAATCAAAGCATCCAACTTTGTAAAACAGTAACCCTAAGAACTTGTAATTAGAGGGGGCAAAATGGGCGGGCCGGTCGGGTTTGGGCATGGTAAAAGCAGGATAGGTCGAAATGAATTATTTTTAGTACAACTGGTTTGGGTTGACCGAAAACATTTGCAAATAATATGTTATTACTTGGTAATCTAATCTATAATTATGAACAAGGAGGATGCGAGCACAAATATTACTCTTTAGGCGATTTACAACCCATTTGACCCATGAGGGATAAACCATAACCCAAAGTGACCAATTCATAAGTAAATGGGTGGAAGTTGCAACCTCTACGGCTCTACATGCTACAAGAGTACAAGCATATCTTTAGCATACGGCATAAACCACTAAGTTCCAATGTGAAATTACAAGTTCTATTTTTCAGGTCCCATGTACATGACTGATAACACATAAATGAATCTATTTTTTCCATTCCCACTAGAATTTTTCAAGTCTCAATAAACCACTCAGATAACTCTGAAGACATATTCAACAAGATACATACTTTAATGGCTCCTGCAACTCTCTTTTACATGTGGAACTAGACAAGCTACCTTCACGTCTATTTTCTTTGCTTCTCAACCATAATTTACTATCAAACTGGTATGCAAGGGCTACTATTCTAAAGACTTATTAGAGATATTTTGATTTAGTACTCCCATCATTCACTGAAAGAGCAGAGAAACCATGCTTGACTTCCCAAGTTGCAAAATATTCCCGGGTATTGCAAACAAAAACTTCACAAAAATAAAAAATCTAAAAAAACTACATATAGATGATTCTGTAAGGTATATCCTGGGTAGGGGTAGGATCTGTCTACATTCTACCTCCCCCATACCCTGCCCTGGCGGGATTGGGTTTGTTGTTGTTGTTGTATACTCAGAAATGATTCATGTCAGTTTTGCCTATCGCAAGCACTAGATTTGGCTCACGCATGTCAAACAAGCAACCTGTACTCAGAGATGTGGCAAAGGTGGTAATCAGTCTAAGACATTGACTCCATTGAGGTGCATACAATATATGCTTTGAAAGAAAAGAAAATAAAAAGAAAAAAAAAAAAAAATCCCCTTGTAGTAAAAGTCACATTTAAAAACCAATAGCAAAATGACTTCTATCCATATTGCTTCAACAATATACCACAATCCCTATTCAGAGTTTGTTCCTAGTCTCCTTCATGAGATCCCAAAATACTAATTAGCAATGGTCTGAAATACGCGTGGGAACCACAAACCAAACTAATAAATAAAACTTCCTCACAACACATCTGCCAAAAAGGTCCTCGTTGGTTTTGTCCTACTTCCAAATAAGTTAACTGATAGTTGTTCAGTCCAACATCTTACAACTCCCTGTTCACCTTACACTCCTAGATGGGCACCTCAGTGTCAATAGGCAGAATTTGCAGCATATAGATGATTTCATCAGAACAAAATCATACTATTGCAAAGTAGTTTGTTTTGACCATCCAATTTTGTATACCATAATATTTGCAAACAGATCTAACTTAAAAGAAGAAGATAACGAAAAAGGACTTATCTTTTAAAACAGATGACACAAAGAAATATAAATAAATTAAAATTTAGGAGGATGAATAGTAGTACAATCCATAAGACAATCCACTTAAACAATTTTGTTTAATATGAAAAGAGTACCACATTTAACTTCTAGCATCAGGATAAAATCTAACATTCTATATTATCCTTCATATTATAATTATTGGCTAAAGACACTTATTTGCTAATTGTATTTTATCAAGTAAATAATTGTTCAAATAATTATATCTCAATTCTTCCGGATGCAAATGAAACAATTTTGTTTAATATGAAAAGAGTACCACATTTAACTTCTAGCATCAGGATAAAATCTAACATTCTATATTATCCTTCTTATTATAATTATTGGCTAAAGACACTTATTTGCTAATTGTATTTTATCAAGTAAATAATTGTTCAAATAATTATATCTCAATTCTTCCGGATGCAAATGAAACAATTTTGTTTAATATGAAAAGAGTACCACATTTAACTTCTAGCATCAGGATAAAATCTAACATTCTATATTATCCTTCTTATTATAATTATTGGCTAAAGACACTTATTTGCTAATTGTATTTTATCAAGTAAATAATTGTTCAAATAATTATATCTCAATTCTTCCAGATGCAAATGAAACAATTTTGTTTAATATGAAAAGAGTACCACATTTAACTTCTAGCATCAGGATAAAATCTAACATTCTATATTATCCTTCATATTATAATTATTGGCTAAAGACACTTATTTGCTAATTGTATTTTATCAAGTAAATAATTGTTCAAATAATTATATCTCAATTCTTCCGGATGCAAATGAAACAATTTTGTTTAATATGAAAAGAGTACCACATTTAACTTCTAGCATCAGGATAAAATCTAACATTCTATATTATCCTTCTTATTATAATTATTGGCTAAAGACACTTATTTGCTAATTGTATTTTATCAAGTAAATAATTGTTCAAATAATTATATCTCAATTCTTCCAGATGCAAATGAAACAATTTTGTTTAATATGAAAAGAGTACCACATTTAACTTCTAGCATCAGGATAAAATCTAACATTCTATATTATCCTTCATATTATAATTATTGGCTAAAGACACTTATTTGCTAATTGTATTTTATCAAGTAAATAATTGTTCAAATAATTATATCTCAATTCTTCCGGATGCAAATGAAACAATTTTGTTTAATATGAAAAGAGTACCACATTTAACTTCTAGCATCAGGATAAAATCTAACATTCTATATTATCCTTCATTCCTTCTTATTATAATTATTGGCTAAAGACACTTATTTGCTAATTGTATTTTATCAAGTAAATAATTGTTCAAATAATTATATCTCAATTCTTCCGGATGCAAATGAAACAATTTTGTTTAATATGAAAAGAGTACGACATTTAACTTCTAGCATCTGGATAAAATCTAACATTCTATATTATCCTTCTTATTATAATTATTGGCTAAAGACACTTATTTGCTAATTGTATTTTATCAAGTAAATAATTGTTCAAATAATTATATCTCAATTCTTCCGGATGCAAATGAAACAATTTTGTTTAATATGAAAAGAGTACCACATTTAACTTCTAGCATCAGGATAAAATCTAACATTCTATATTATCCTTCTTATTATAATTATTGGCTAAAGACACTTATTTGCTAATTGTATTTTATCAAGTAAATAATTGTTCAAATAATTATATCTCAATTCTTCCGGATGCAAATGAAACAATTTTGTTTAATATGAAAAGAGTACGACATTTAACTTCTAGCATCAGGATAAAATCTAACATTCTATATTATCCTTCTTATTATAATTATTGGCTAAAGACACTTATTTGCTAATTGTATTTTATCAAGTAAATAATTGTTCAAATAATTATATCTCAATTCTTCCAGATGCAAATGAAACAATTTTGTTTAATATGAAAAGAGTACGACATTTAACTTCTAGCATCAGGATAAAATCTAACATTCTATATTATCCTTCTTATTATAATTATTGGCTAAAGACACTTATTTGCTAATTGTATTTTATCAAGTAAATAATTGTTCAAATAATTATATCTCAATTCTTCCGGATGCAAATGAAACAATTTTGTTTAATATGAAAAGAGTACCACATTTAACTTCTAGCATCAGGATAAAATCTAACATTCTATATTATCCTTCTTATTATAATTATTGGCTAAAGACACTTATTTGCTAATTGTATTTTATCAAGTAAATAATTGTTCAAATAATTATATCTCAATTCTTCCGGATGCAAATGAAACAATTTTGTTTAATATGAAAAGAGTACCACATTTAACTTCTAGCATCAGGATAAAATCTAACATTCTATATTATCCTTCTTATTATAATTATTGGCTAAAGACACTTATTTGCTAATTGTATTTTATCAAGTAAATAATTGTTCAAATAATTATATCTCAATTCTTCCAGATGCAAATGAAACAATCGAAGACAAAGTATTGAATTTAAAAAACTAATGGAAACATTACAGGTCTTGAATAATGAGGATGTAAAACATAGGAATCCCAAATCCATACATATGAAGCCTTCATGATTATATAGCCATATTTAAACAAAATTATTAAAAATCGGATTAAAAAAAGGGCGCAGAAACCATCTTCATGTCAGTATTGAGCTTCTTCTAACCAACACGACGGACAGTAGCATTACACACTAGCCAGTTTATTAAGAGAAATATGAATGCATAAAGAATCGACATTAAACCAATATATACTCTATCCCCATTTCAAAATATCAAGTATTATTCTAAAAATCCTTCCTTGAAGCTGCTTAAGCAATTGTCCAGACGTTAAGCGACCTCACCACTTTGATTAGTTAAGCCTAGAAAATTACTCAACTATCTACCTCTGTTCAACGCTTTCTAGAACAATGATGCCAAACAACCAGATAAAGCAAAAGCAAAACTACCAATAGCAATTGTCAAATATACTTCGATGGCATCAATTCCATGTCGTAACTAGGTGAAGGTAAAAGGTCGCTCCTAATAGTTAACAAATATGTGTAGATAAAAATTCAAACACTGTGGCCATTCGTAGGGAGGATTAACACTTTGGTCTCGTTTTCAATTGCTTACAAATAAGCAAGTTCAGATTGCTTATTTCAATCGCAAATAGCAAATAATCAAATAAGCAGCATTAATAAGCAATCCGAAACACATTTAGGTAAGCTTAAGCTTTATAGCTTATGCATCCTCAAAAAGTCCCATGAGAAGGGATTAAGCTAATTTATCCACCAAAACACATAAGCTCTTTATCATAAGCTATCATAAACATTTTCAAGGAGCTTAATAGCTTTTCTCAAAACACAATAAGCCATTAAGATCCTGGGTATACCTCGGTTAGGCCACGTACATCTGAGTTAAAGACTCGCCCTCCCCGGGTAGAGGGAAAACCTCATATGAACATTTCACCATAAACTAATTCAAACACCTTAGCATACATCTTTGAAATCACTTCATATGAATTTTGCCTGTCTCAAGCACTATATTTGGCTCACGCATGTCAAACAAGCAACCTGTACTCAGAGATGTGCATCTTACAACTCCCTGTTCACCTTACACTCCTAGATGGGCATCTCAGCGTGTTAATAAGCAGAATTTGCAGCATATAGACACTTCCATCAGAACAAATTCATACTATTACAGAGTAGTTTGTTTTTACCGTCCCATTTGTATAATATAATATTTGCAAACAGAACAGACTTTCTAGAAGAGGAAAATAACGAAAAATGACTTCATCTTTTGAAACCGACGACGTGAAGAAATATAGATAAATTAAGATTTGGGAGGACGAATAGAAGTAGCATCCATAATACAATCCACTCAAACGACTTTGTTTGCTATGAAAAGAGTACCTTAACTTTTAACATCAGGATAAAAATCTGACGTTGTATATTATCCTTCCTAGCATAATTATTGGCTAAAGACACTCTTTTGATAATTGCATTTACTCAAGTAAGAAATGTTCAAAATACTACATCTCAATTCTTCCAGATGTTAAACCGAACTTTTTAAGACAGGGTATTGAATTTAAGAAAACTACTGGAATCATTACAGGTCTTGGTAATGAGGATGTAAAACATAGGAATCCTAAATACACATATATGAAGCTTTCATGATCATATAGCTCTACTTAAACCATTATTGAAAAACATATCAAAAAAGACGGAGAAGTCATCTTCATGGTAGTATTGAGCTTCTTCTAACCAACATGACGGACAGCCAGGCATTTCACACTTACCAGTTTATTAATACATGGAGAAATTACATTAGACCAATATATGCTTCAGTCCCATTTCGAATAAAGTATTGTTCTAACTTCTAACTGTCCAAATGTTTAGCGAGTAGCGACCTCACCACTTTTATTAGTTAAACCTAAAAAACTTACTCAACTATCTAGCTCTATTTAAAGCTTTCTAGAACAATGATGCCGAATAACCAGATAAATCAAATGTAAACAACCAGTAGTCGCAGTAACATACGCTTCAACAATATCAAGCCCATGTCCTCACTAGGTAAAGGTAAAAATACTTTCCAGCCTCCGTGCAGTCAACACTAACACGTAAACCACAACTTAGACACTATGTCCAGTCGATAAATACTTAATCAGCATTCCTTAAACATCAATACAGCTTCAAAGTGTTTAAATTATGGCCATTCTTAAAGAGTATTTAACACAAAACATGACGACCTATAATTTCATAACATGTCCTGTTTGGGATTGCTTATTAAACTGCTTATCTAGCTACTTCAAATTGCTTATTCAAAACAGCTTGTTACAATCGCCAATAATTAAATAATCAGATATTTAATAAGCAACCATAAAATGATCCAAAATTACCTTAGGTTATATAAACTGTGAATTAGAACAAATTGCGTAAAGCTAAAAAGTGAAAAGAAAAAAAAGTTACCACCGTCAGTGTTGAGGAGGAATGTGATAAATAACGATGACAATTTGAAAGATGTGAATGGACTATTAAATTTAGGACTGGGATTTGTTAAAAACTTAAAATGATTTGCAAAAAGTTAGGGTTTTGATATAGGTAAAAAAAAGAAATTGATTTATGTGTTTTGATTTTGGAATATGGGAAAAGAAAAAAAATACTCCGTAAAAAGTTTCCGTTGCCGGGACTTGAACCCGGGTCTCTCGGGTGAGAGCCGAGTATCCTAACCAACTAGACTACAACGGATTTGTTGGCATACCATTAAGTGGAAGAATATATAAACTATAAACTACTAGTTCGTTTAGAAAGTGTGCTTGAAAAAACTTAAGAAATACATGACTTTGTTGTAACTTTACATGCTAAAATGATCAAGTGATACTTTACTTGTTATCTCTTCGTCACAAAAAGTTGTGTGAGTTCTCTAAAATAGATTCACTCTCTTTAAGGCTTTCATACAACATGAAAGTGCTAATTTTACATATTTGCAATTTGTTAAATACTTTCATATCGTTTGATGATTTGAAAATAAAGAAATATTCTTGAAGTCATAGATTTAACACCTATGGTTTCTTTGAAAGCAATCTTTTTGTGTTTCAATATTCACAAAAAACGCGTTCCTACAAAGTTGGCTATTATCGTTGTGCCTACGTTCTTGGCAAGAAATCTACATAACATTAGTACACGTACATGATAGAACTTTGATAGCCCAAACCAAGACATGTAAGAGCACCTTTATGTGTTGGTTGACATCAATTCGATAAGTGTTGTTATTGTTGAAAAATTTGATGAACAATTGAGTTTTTATTCAAAATTAGCAGCTTGGAATTGGATGCTATGAGAGTCCAAATTGTAAAAAAATCTTGGTTAATTGATTTAATGGTTGTTATTGCATATGACCATTTCTTTTGTTTGACACGGTTATAAAACAAAGCATTAGTTCCATAAGAAAGATGTAAACGTAATATACATATCACTTACACACTAATAAGTTTCCAGGAACACAAGTTTTGGTTCGATGATAATTTTAGGCATAAGCAATATCCGACAGTACAACATACTGTTTTGATCGTTGAACTCTGAGAAACAGACGCCGAATAGACGACTAATACTTTTTAATGGAAGTGTGACAAACACGTGTCTCGATCACGTTATTGTATTCGGTTTCATCTAATTAATGCATTTTCTTTTCGTTATGTTATTGCATAGTATCATAATTGTGATTTTTTTATTACAAGTGGTTTTTCTCATATCACATTAGTTGGTGAAGAGAATATTAGCTTTGATCATTTTTTTTCCCAAAATGGTGAGATTCATATAATAGTTTAAAACTTTATACCCTCACTTTGTAAACCATAATTTTTTTTACTTTGTAAACCATCATTTTTTTTGGTTCAATGTAATAATGTAAACGAGTCAAGTCATTCACGAGCTACTCAATAGCAGCTCGATGATAATTAAAATAAAAGCTTGAACGAGCTCGACGAGACTCGAGTTCGACCAAACTCGTTTACAACATCTATACTATACATAATGTAGGAATGAATCTCTCTCCTCTTAGTCTTAAAATTTAGGGGTAATTGCATATATACCTACTAAAACTTGCATATTTTCTCAAAATATGCTTAAACATCATTGTACATTATGCATTTAAAACTTGTATTTTGAGTAAAATGCAAATATGCAAGTTTCAGTGGGTATATATGCAATTCCTCCAAAATTAAGACTTGCAAGCCATAATGCTTATTTTACAATACACAAAGAACTATTAATGATCTTTCTCATCAATCTTAATTTTAAGACATACAAGTCTTAAAGCTTAATATACAAAATACAAAGCACTATTAATACGGTCAAGATATTTAATGTAGTCAATTAATTAACGGTCCAATAAATACAATTAATGTCATTATTAAAATACCCCTTACACAAGAAAATACAAATTATCAAACATATTGTACAACCATCTTAAACACAATTCCTGCATTAAATGTCACTAATATAAATAATAAAGCACATTATATAAATATTCAAGCCCGAACAAACACGGGCCAAACAGGCACAAGCCCGAATGGGCACGGGCCAAACGAGTTAATGTTATACGAATCACTTTAAAAAAGACTTAAAAAGACGGAATAAATTCCTTAAGCGTAACACCCCAGTTAAATATATTATATATTTTTCTTTAAAAACGATTGTAATGTTCTACACTTGAGAGAAATTATGTATCTGTTAGTGTCATTTAACTTTTCAATAGGTAATACATGGCCATTTCAAAAAAAAAAAAAAAAAAAAAAAAAAAAAAAAAAAAAAAAAAAACGAGGGAAAAATATGCCCACATTGTTTACAAATTAGCCCGTTTTTTTCTTATTTTGTGCACAAATTGCCACCTCTAATAATTATTATCACAATTGTATAATTGAAAACATTGTCATTAGTAAGTCACATGCAATTCTTGATATCAATAAATTTATTATAAAAAAAATAATATACTAATATACATGATTTACCAAAAATATTTATTTCAGGGTACCCGCCGCTGCAACGCGCGGGTACCCTGCTAGTAATACCAAAAACACAAATTAAAAGGCTAAAAAAAACCCTCTCCAGACACTCGAGTTTATTTGTTTGTGCTTTTTGGTTTTAGAGTTTTTTTTAGTAATGTTATTTAGACCTGCAATCAATACTTACATATATGCTTAATGCATAAATTGTTACAAAATAAAGATGATCGACAAGAAGTATAAGCTAGAAGAATTGAGATATTGTGAAATGCATTTTATTTGATGATCACAAACTATAAAATGAACATGTATTTATAGGTTTCTTATAAGGTTTACAAAAGGTAAATATTAATTACCCACAAATCAAGTAATCACCTACTAATCATTCTTATCCTCTAGTCACCAAGTGGATGTATAACTAATGGATTAGATATATGGATAGACACAAATATTAATCATTAATAATACTCCCTTTTGGTTATCCATCATTAGTTGGCATACGATTAGATCTGCTGCCTCGTTAAAAACCTTGCTTGGAAAAACTCAGTGGAAAAAACTATAGCTAAGGGAAAAAGAGTGCAGCCCGTATGTTCTCCCTCTGATGATTAGATCACTGAAGTTCATTGAGTCTTCGCATTCCAAAGCCGTGAAGTAATTTCTTAAATGTTGCAATGGGAAGTGCCTTTGTAAAAAGTCTGCTAAGTTCTCGCTTGAACGGACCTTTTGAACAATAATATCGCCGCTCTTTTGTAAGTCATGAGTGAAAAAGAACTTCGGTAGAATATGCTTGGTCCTGTCACCTTTGATGTATCCGTCTTTAAGCTGAGGAATGCATGCTGCATTATCTTCATGCATGATTGTTGGAGCTTCCTGGTATGAAGAAATACCACATGATTCACGAATATGTTGTACCACATTTCTTTTTACCCAAAATCACATTCGTAATATAAAGGTACTCATCATGTCCTTCATTTGTAGTCTCAGTATGATATCCATTTTGACGAATATCTTTAAAACTTAATAAATTCCTTTGAGACTTGGGGGAAAATAGTGCATTGTCAATTTTAAACATTGGACCTTCGGGTAATAATATATGTGCTTTTCCATAAGCTTTTATTAGTTTTGCACTACCCGAGATAGTACTCACATTTGATTCTTGTATGTTTAAGTGTGAGAAATATTTATCCTTTTTGAGTATCGTGTGTGTAGTTGCACTATCCACTAGACATATGTCTTCATCATCAATAATAAGTTGTGCTACTTCGGTTGAAATCAAAGATTGCACTTTGAGACTACCATGCTGATAACGTGTTACAAAATAAAGATGATCGACAAGAAGTATAAGCTAGAAGAATAGAGATATTGTGAAATGCATTTTATTTGATGATCACAAACTATAAAATGAACCTTTATTTATAGGGTTCTTACAAGGTTTACAAAAGGTAAATATTAATTGCTTATAAATCAAGGTAATCACCTACGAATCATTCTTATCTCCTAGTCACCAACTGATAAGCATTTTGATGTACAGATATATAAATAGACACAAATATTAATTATTCATAATATAAATCACTTTATACAATTGTATTATACATTTTGTCTTTTCAAATTTCCGCTAATTACTTTTTCAAATCATTATTTATTTATTTTATTTCCTTATTTTTAAGTTGTTGGGCTTCTAAGCCTAAAAAAAAAAAAACCATAACCGGCAATAAGCCAAAAGAAACAATCAGACTCACATAAAAACAGACACACTAAACACGATCACCACTATCTCTGTTCAATTCCGTACCGCTCCAATTCCATTTCTTCGTAACGTCCGCACATGTCTATCCATATCCATCCATAATTCAAATCAAACTTATTATTAGGGTTAGGGTTTTCATTTTCACCATGGATGTTGAAGACTACCTTCAACAATTCACAACCGCACCAAATGAAACTTCTAATAGTAGTATTAACAATAACGAATTAACAAATTTAGAATCAAAAAGTACTTTTAATTCAATAGAAGAAGCTATAAGCCCTAAATTAGACGGTGACAAACCTTCTGCTGACGTGGCTGTTGTTGCTGACGTGGCATGCGGTGGTGACGAGTTAACGGATTCTGTTAAAGCTGACGTGGCGTGTGGTGGTGAGTTAACAGATTCCGTTAAAGCTGACGGTAAAGAGTGTGAGGAGATTGTTGTTGCTGACGTGGCGTTTGGAGGTAACAGTGAGGTAACGGATTCTGTTAAAGTTGACGGTGTTGCTGACGTGGCGTTTGGTGGTGAGTTAACGGATTCCGGTAAAGAGTGTGGGGAGAGCGGTGTTGCTGAGGACGTGGCGTGTGGTGGTAACAGTGAGTTAATGGATTCTGTTAAACTTGACGGTGTTGCTGACGTGGCGTGCGGTGGTGACAGTGAGTTAGCAGATTCCGTTAAAGTTGACGGTAAAGAATGTGAGGACGCTGTTGTTGCTGACGTGGCGTGTGGTGACAGTGAGTTAACAGATTCCGTTAAAATTGACGGTAAAGAGTGTGAGGTGAACGGTGTTGATGATGACGTGGCGTGTGGTGGTAATAGTGAGTTAAAGGATTCCGTTAAAGTTAACGGTGAAGAGTGTGAGGATAAGATTATAGGTGAGAGTGAACCGGAGGGTGTGAAAATGGATGTGACGAATGATATTGAAGTTGCGAAAGGAGGAGAAGCGGTAACTGAGGGTCAGAATGATGCTGTAGAAGGAGTGGTTGCGGAATTAGTTGCGGATGATGTTGCAAAGCAAAATGATATGGTAATTGATCGTAAGGATGATGTTAATGAAGGAGTAGTTGCGGATGATGTTGCGAAGCAAAATGATGAGGGTGATGATATGGTAACTGATCGTAAGGATGATGTTAATGAAGTAGTGGAAGCAGAAGTAGTTGCAGATAAAGAGGAAGGAAAGATGGATGTCGTGGAGAAGCAAAATGACGATGAAGACGAGGAGGTGGAGGCTGTTAAAAGGCGTGGGAGGCCAAGGAAAAGGGAGGGATCATTGCCTGTTAAAAGGGGTGGTCGGCGTGGTCGACCAAAGAAAAGGGAGAGGGATAGTTCAAAAGCTACTCCGAAGTCGACGAGTGTGAAGATGAATGATGGTGATGAGGATGAGGATGATGATGAGGATGAGGATTCTGAGGCCGTGGAAACACCGTCGTCTATCAAAAGGCGTGGGCGGCAAAAGAAAAGGGGGAGGAATAGTTCAAAAGCTACCCCAAAATCGAGGAGTATGAAGATGAGTGACAGTGAGTGGGAGGAGGATGAGGATGAGGATGAGGATGAGGATGTTGAGGCTAAGAAAAAGTCGTCTAAGAAAAAGTCGTCTAAGAAAAAGCGTGGTCGGCCAAGGAAAAGTGAAGGGAATAGTGCCAAAGCTACACCGGAATCGATGAGTGTGAAGATGGTTGAGAAGGACGAGGAAGGGGCCGCGGAAACAAAATCACCGGTTGTGCCTATAAAGAGGCGTGGACGGCCAAGGAAAAGTGAGGGGAACAGTGCAAAAGCTGCACAAAAATCAACGAGTGTGAAGATGATTGAGAAGGATGATGATGTGGAGGCTGTAGAAACGGAATTGCCTGATGCACCTATTAAAAAGCTTGGGCGGTCAAAGAAAAGTGAAGGGAATAGTCAAAAAGCTACACCGAAATCGGCAAGTGCGAAGATGATTGCGAAGGAGAGGGAGGAGGAGGATGTTTGCTTTATTTGTTTTGATGGTGGAGAGCTTGTGCTATGTGACAGGAGGTGCGTGATTAATTGATTATTGGTTTACGCGGTTTTGAGTTGGTTGGAATTATGTGCTGATTGGATTTTGTTGTTTTGTGTTTGCAGGGATTGCCCAAAAGCTTATCACCATTCTTGTGTTGACCGTGATGAGGCTTTCTTTCAGACTAAGGGTCATTGGAATTGTGGTGAGTAAATTTGTTCCTTTTGCAAATCATTGCTTTTTTGCTTACCATTTATAAGTTCTCTTGTTGCACGCCTTCATTGTTTACATCACATAATTGAATTTAGTGTGTGTTGGATATAGTTAGTTACTGTATCAGGGTGACTTCACTATAGAGTAATAAAGTTGTGTGTTTATTTCAACTTAGTTATTAGTCAAGTTTGTGCAAACATTGAAGTATGTAGCATACAGGAAATTTAGGTTGGAAAGAGCACACATACTATATATTGTTTTTAAGAACAATTATCTTCTATGCTAGGTAACTTATATTCATACGTCTTTGTGGAAGACACATCTCTTTGAATTTGTAAGTGTAGTTAATTAGTTATGGAAAGAATAGACTGAAAGCTACAAATAATTACCATCAACATGTGGTATTATTCACAGAAACAGACATAGCTAATATAATAATATCTTATTATCTATTGACCATGCTAAGGTGGATTTGTGGTAAGACCATGCTTGACATGATACCGAACGGAGTTTTCAGAGCAGAACTTGAAGTTGAAACTATAATCTCGAAGATGCGAGAAGGAAGGTTGAGGTGGTTCGGTCATGTTAGGAGAAGGCCACAGACGGCGCCAGTAAGGAGAGTCGAAGAGCTGAGGGTCGACGGTTTGAGAAGGAGGGGAAGACCTAAGCTCAGGTGGGAGGATAGACTTAGGCTAGACATGAAGGAGCTTCTCTTGACCGAGGACATGATCTCAGATAGGAACGAGTGGAGAGCTAGGATTAGAACTTGCGGGTAGTTTAGGTGGTGTGGTAGGTTGTCTTTGCCTTGCCCCGTTGCGTTTTAGGTTTGGTAGGCCCTTTTGCACTTTAGGCGTTTTGGTCTCTTGGCTTGTCCCCTTTTAGGCTTTTGTAAAAGAGTAGTGTTTCTTTTCCCTTTGCCTTAGCTTTTTCCCCTGGCCTTTGCTTTTGCCCCCTTGCCTTAGCTTTTGCCCTTTGCTTTGCCTTTGCTTTTGCCCCCTTGCGTTGCTTTGCTTGGTTTTTGTGTTGTCTTCGTGCTTGGTGCCTGCTTGCCTTTGCGTTCTTGCTTGTGTTTGTTTTGCCTTTTCGTTCCTTGTTTCTCTTGCGTTCCTCTTTGCTTTGTTTGCTTGCTTTTATTGCTTTGCTCCTTGTTCTTTGTTTGGTACTATGTGCTTTGTTTGTCTTGTTGCTCTTTTGCTCCTTGTACTTTGGGTTTCTATAACACTCACACTTGTGCACGTGCCGGAGGTCTCCCTGGAAGCAGTCTCTCTACTCCTAGGCTTTGCCTGGGGTAGGGGTAGGATCTGTCTACACTTCTACCTCCCCCATACCCCGCTCTTGCGGGATTGGGTATGTTGTTGTTGTTGTAGTCTATTCTTTCCATAACATAGATAAAGGTTACTTGAGTTGCATCCTGTCATGGCAACAAAGCTCTATGTTCCAGTCTTTGTCATCATTATCTTCATTCTCCATCCTCTGTCTTCAGTTTTGGTATTTGATATTTTCCATCTTTATATCTTGTTATCTGCTCATATCGAGGGTCTGCAGTTTTATTTCTTTTCATACCTATGTACTTGCGACTATAAAATGGAAATATTGAATGAACAAGATGTATGTTTTTGACTTTTAGGTTCATTAGGAAACAGTTCTAGCAAATTTATTGCATGCGATATTTGGCGATAATTTGATAAAGTGGTGAACGAAATGATGTTTCTGGACTATTGGTTTATCATGAAACAATTTTAGCTAATTTGTTACATGCTATCTTTGGTGAAGTATATTTTGAGTAACGTGTGTGTATTATGAGGGGGTGTTTGAATTGCTTTGGTACCTTCCGTATCTGATTATAAGTATTTGAATTAAGAGTTTGTCCTTTCAATTTTTGTTGTATGTTTCTATTTCTGAGTCTCTGTTTCTACTTGCAATCCTTTTCTCATTAAGCTTTTATTATAATTGGCATCTCAACAACAATGATAACATAGCGTTCTTCGAACTAATTGGGCGATCAGCTAAAAATGAAACCCAACAGAAATCATCAGGAATTCCCCCAAGGCTCTTGGCCTGGCATCGTTCCGCAACTTCCATCTATAGCCAGGGGTGGAGCTAGGAACACAAGCCACCGGGTTCAAAAAAAAATTCTTTTACGAGATGAAGAAACAAACAGAAAAAGAAAAATCGGTCAAATCATAGAAAAATTAAAAATTATCCACAGATCCAAGAGACAATTTATTTTCATAGCAAAAATCATCAAATTTATTCACTGAACTTATACAATTTTTACTTTGATAACATACCTCATGAGTGGTGAAGTTTAAGTTGTAAGTACAAATTATTTTGTAATTAGCCCAAATCCATTTAGAGGGGTCAAAAGGTACAATCACATAAAGTCA
The DNA here is from genome assembly GCA_030686995.1 of Artemisia argyi. Classification (NCBI taxonomy): domain Eukaryota; kingdom Viridiplantae; phylum Streptophyta; class Magnoliopsida; order Asterales; family Asteraceae; genus Artemisia; species Artemisia argyi. Next base: position 150,286,329 of record CM060698.1, read on the forward strand.
GGGTTCAATTTGATAAAATGCACAAAAAAGTAGAGAATGTACACGTCTGTAAAAAAGTTTCAAAGGTTGACTGGGTTCGCTTGACCCCCCTGAGTTGAACGTGGCTCTGCCACTGTCTACAGCCATGTAACTACCTCATACATATGGTTTTGGTGGATATGCCAGGTATAGATGTTGTTTAGTACATACTAAAGGTTTCATGTATAGATTGCTGTTCAATGAAGAACAAGATTGAAATATCTGGGTGTTTGGTTTTGGGTTGCATATAAGTTGTAATCTGAGTTTACATAATGAAAACAATAATTCAGTAAAAACAAATGTATTTGTTGTGGGAGATTTAATTAATGTTAGTATTGAGGAGAGAGAGCTTGATTGTATCAGCTAGTATTATTTTGGTTCGTATTGAAGAGATTTAATTAATGTTAGTATTAAGCCGATATTTTCTGATCAGCTCCAACTAGTGATTAATAGATAGATATATAGTCTTCCCCTATTGTGTAGTTAAGTTAAATTTAAAATGACAATTTTTCTAGTGTTAATTGAGAGTTAAAAGTTAAAACCAAACCAATGTTCTAGCCTCTTACTTCGAAATCTATGCTTTTGCTGTTTAATTTAATCACAATGTTCACTGGTTTTTTGTAACGATTTTCTCTCTAAATTCTCACACATGGGAATGCCCACACAAGCTTTCTTATGTTGCTCAATTGCTGTATCAAACCGGCTTTGTCTTGAAATGGAGTTTACATCCAAAAAAGAAAAGTTATCCCAGAAAACTACTCTTCAGAAGTTCAGATTTCATTTAATGGTTTTGATAATATTTGATGATCCAAGAGGAGTTCATTTCCCATAAATCGGCCTTGTAATCTTGTATGCTTGTTTCGTAACATGACATTTGTCAGTCTACTCTAGGGGTTAATCAGTAAGTATTATATTTAAAATCGATTTATGTATGAATACTTCTCATGCTCTTTTAAGCCGCTCATTAGTATCTCAAGTTGCGAATGAAGAGCCACTTTTTAAGATTTTAATAAACGTGGTGTAACATTGTATTAAAATATCTGTCTGTGAAGTCTACAAATTATAATGCTATTTTTGGACAGAGGTGTCATTTCCTGCAATTTCTCTTTGATAAACTTTCTAGCTCCAGTCTCCACTACTCATCAAGTAATAACATCAATTAGAAACACTTAATGGTTATGCTGATGAGGGTTAGGTTCTTTAAAATATATTTTCTTCTGCTGTAAATGGTCTTACACACTTGAGAGCTAATTTTGCTACATTTGGCTTGTGTGTCAATGAACAGAGAGACTCATCAGAGATGCCAGAATACAGATTATTGATGTGACTTGATGAATATTAGTTTAAATATCCAAGCAAGCAAGAGTTTGTGGTAGTGAAGTGGTCAGAGGAAAGACTGTTGCTTTTAATATGTGGATGACATTCAACAACAATTACATTGTTTGTTTGTTAAAGTTGATCAAATTTGTATACCAACGAGCAATTGAACTAGTAGTTTTACTTCCAATGGCGTTATGCCTATCCTTTTGATGTAACCATGTTCAAATGTATATATCATCTTGTAATTTTGTTTGTATGGCTTTCACAAGATAATAATTTTTTCAACCTTGTCATGAAGTTCAGACAACAAAGAGATAATAAATGCAGCAAATAAAAAACTAAAAAGAAAAAAGGAGAAAAATACTTGCTTTGTTTCTTCTAGTTAAGGGTAGGTTAGACGTGCACACTCCTTTTTCTGGACTACGAATTTCCTAGCTAATTAATTTCTCTTGAACTGCTTTATGAAATTTGTTTATGGTTCCTAATACACATCTGATGTGCACTTGTTCAATGCGCTTAATGTCATAAATCATGTTGTAACTGTATCTTCTGATATCTTATGTGCCATATGAATTTATCTGAGTTACACCTGTGTAGCGTCTGTAACTGCTAGTAACTTACTCCTCTTTTAACTTGACTTTCAGGTTGGCACCTGTGTAGCGTCTGTGCTAAGAAGGCGAAATACATGTGCTATACATGCACCTTCTCCTTGTGCAAAGCATGTGCTAAAACTAATGTTATATTCTGTGTCAGAGAGGAAGAGAAGAAAGGATTTTGTGAGCCTTGCATGAAAATTGTGATGTTAATTGAAAATAAGTCACAGGAAACACAGGTACAGCCGTACAGCCGTTATTCATAAATACTTAAATAATTGTTTTTATCATTCTATTTTGGATCTACGTTAATATTGGATGTTTTATTGTGGCACATGTTAGGATCTCACTAGCGGTTCACAAGAGGAAGAGACTTGTGGAAATAATAAACAACTAAGAACACCAGATATAACGTTGTTTGGCCGATTGTGTTCTTGGTTGTTTATATTTCCGCAAGTCTCTTCCTCTTGTGAACCGCTAGTTAGATCCTAATAGCACATGTGATATGTATTTTCCCTACTCTATTGTTGATGCATTTTTTTTCCTTAAGTCTTAACATATGGTTATTCAATATTGAACACGTAGCAAGAAGAGTTAATGAGTGCGATTATTGGATTAAAAGTTTGAGTAAATATCTTCTTGAGTTTGAAGAGTTAGAACCATTAATTTCTAACTTCTATAGTTCTATGAACCCATATACTATTAGAATATATAACATAAATCTAGTAATGCTAACACAATCACACATGATTAATGGTTTGTTGCGATCCTGGTATACTAGCCCAGAAAGCTCACTGTCTAATTATCTGCATATATGTGTGTGTGTACACATAGTTATATGTATATGTGTATCCACACTGTGGTGCCCACATTATTGAGTAGAAAACGTTGTGAACATTGAAATTACTTAGTTTCTTTGCATATATGATTATGCTGATGTAACAACTAATATGCTTGATTTTTTCATTTATATAGGAAGGTGTAGACTTTGATGACAAGGATAGCTGGGAATATATGTTCAAGGAGTATTGGACTGATATGAAACCAAAACTTAATATATCTTTAGCTGAGCTTCTGGAGGCTAAAAATGCCTGGAAGGGATCCAGCCCAGCTGGCGAACAAGAACCTCCAGCTGTACATTCTGATGGTGGTTCAGGCTCAGAAAACCCATCTGAAAACCCAGAAAGTCAAACAAAGAAGAAAAGAATAAGAAAGTCAAAAAAGCAGAAGACTATTGATTCTGCTGTCATTGCTTCCGAGGGAACCTCTGTACCTGAATCTGAAAACACTGAATGGGCTACAGAAGAGCTTCTTGAATTTGTTGCGCACATGGGAAATAACAACAAATCATATCAATCGCAGTTTGATGTACAAGCTCTCTTGCTTGAGTACATTAAAACAAACAAACTTCGTGATCCTCGTAAAAAAAGTCAAATTATTTGCGATGCACGACTCACAAGACTTTTTAATAAACCACGTGTAGGCCATTTTGAGATGCTGAAACTTCTGGAATCTCACTTTCTTATTAAAGAAGATTCTCAGATAGACAAAAGTGCGGTGGATACTGAAGTTGGTTTGGTAGATGATGATGAAGATTATGAAACTGCCAAAAGGGATAGAAAAGATAAAAAGCGTAAAATCCGTAAGAAAGCTGATCGGGAGCCTCAGTCAAATCGTGAAGATTTTGCTGCAATTGATGTTCATAATATTAACTTAATATACTTAAAAAGGAAGTTTCTGGAGGATTTACTCGATGATACCGAAACGTTTAATAGCAAAGTTGTTGGTACTTTCGTCAGAATAAGGATACAAGGTGCTAATAATAAGCAGGACATATATAGATTGGTTCAAGTTACAGGTGACTTGTTAAGCTATTATATGATCAATCACTTTTTGCATGCGTGTTTTAATTTTCTACGTTTTATGGTTCATTTTACGATCAGTCTTCTTGTGGTTTTGATGAATGTGTATGTAGGTACTACAAAAGGGGAACACTATGCGGTTGGAAAAAAGATGACTGATACCATGCTTGAAATATTGAATCTTGACAAAACAGAATCTGTATCCATAGATATCATTTCAAATCATGACTTCACAGAGGTGATATATTTCTTTTTTTATTTATTATTTTTATTATTTTTTTTAATTTTATTTTATATTTTTTGCAATTCTACTCTTTTTCCTTTTTCTTCGTCTCTTAGTTTTTTAAGTATTAACCTAAAAGTGAGAAATACTATTATGTTCCTACTGTTGCATCACATTGAATTGAATACTTTAGTTGCTGATAAGTCTAGCTTTGATATGGTAGGATGAATGCAAGCGCCTTCGACAAAGTATGAAGTGTGGACTTATAAAGAGTCCGAAAGTGGTACCGTCTTGTTTCCTTAAGCACGCATATAACTGCTATAAAGCATGCTCCATCCTTCTAAACTGTTTAGCTGCTTGTAGGGAGACATTCTGGATAAAGCAATTGAACTTCAGGCAGTAAGGGTGAATGATGTAAGTTCTACACATTGCATGTTTCTTTTTATAAAATTTCTTTCATACTTGTATGTAGAGAGCAATTTATCTACGGTTGCATATTATATTTCTTCAAGTACTTGATGAGGGACTTCTTTGTCAGGGGACATATGTAGAAAGAGCAATTGTTGAGATCATCAAAGGCCTCTTTTGACTATCTCCTTCATAATCTTTACCTATGAGTCAGCTAAAACACTAAATTTTAGCTCTAAATTTTTTCAATCTAAAAAGCTGGCGCCATAGAACATCTTTTGTGATTAAGTTAAGCATTAGATACAGAGCATTTACAATGAAGTCATAGCATATGTTGCAAAACAGCCCATTTTGCTAACTATACCATTTTTTCATGTCCCAACCTGGTATTTTGTTTTTTTTTTATCAAGTGCTTGCTGAATGACCTCTTTCTTAGGGGACAAATTAATATAGAATGAACAATTATGTTAATATGATATAACCAAATATTTGTTTATTGTGCAGTGGCTCGAAGCAGAGGTTGTGCGTATTAGTCATCTTCGTGATCGGGCAAGCGATTTAGGGCGTAAGAAGGAATATCCTTTTGTTACTTGATGTTTCTTAGTTCATATTATCATGGCCATGGTCATCACCATATATGCCTTGGGTATATGTGGATGAACACACCATAAAATATTCTGATAATAGAACATCCCTTAGTTTTATGTCTTTATTCTGGATTCTGCCTATAATATAAACAACATACTGTGGACAACTTAAGAGATTAGTTTAAGCAACTATTGTCATATCCCATGTTGATGATTTTTATTTGATGGAGCTCAAGTCGAGTGATCCTTGACCTGCGTACGCTCAGAGAATGTGTAGAGAAATTGCAACTTTTGAAGACACCTGAGGAACGGGCTCGTAGGCTACAAGATATTCCTGTAATACATGATGATTCTACTATGGATCCAAATCATGAGTCTGATAATGATGCAGACGAAAACGACAAGAAACAAGGTATCCAGTGGCCTGTAAAACAGAATTTAATTTTTGGTTACATTCATTAGTTCCTAAATAACCCTTCTATAACCTAGAAGAGTTAGTTAGTGGTCAAACAGGTTATGATGTTAACTTTGAAACGATTTTATCAACCCTTACAATTACATAAAAAGATTTTGCGTGGTACAAATTATGGTATACAAAACAGGAAAAAATGTAGATGACTTGGTTTTGTTGCCTTTTAGGCCACGGTCATAGATTATTGTCAGGTCACCTTTATAAATAGAGCTGGCAAAATGGGCAGGTTGGCAAAAACCAGTCAGGTTGGGTTGACCGAAGCAGTATTTGTGTATGATATAACCCAAATCATTCTGCTCATAAGTAAATGAGTCGAAATTGCAACCTCTAGTTTTATTTGTCTTGTTCAAAATTGGGTGTTTGCGATTGTCAAGACATTTTTTCCTACCTATCCAAGGTTCAACTGACCTAATAAAATTTGATACCTAAGATCGGTCAATTCTTTCTTCCAACACTTGCTCTTGCTGTATGTAGATATGTACAAGAGTTCTCTCAGTTCAAATTCTAGCAAAAGACGAGACTACCCCTCAAAAGAATCTTGGAGTAGTACAGGGGCAGGTACATCTAGAAGTTCTGGCAAGAACTATGAGTTAAGCAGAAACTTGTCGGATAACAAAGTTGAAGATGTCATTACTGCTGCACATTTCAAACCACATAATGAAAATTTGTGGGATCAAGGAAGAGACGTGGTTGTACAACCACCAAGCATATTAAAGAAACCAAGTTCTACAAATGAAACAGAGAAAAATATGGTCCCAACAGAAGATGTCTCAGAAACAGAGAAAATGTGGCATTACAGGGATCCTTCTGGTAAAATCCAAGGCCCGTTTACTATGGCACAATTGCGTAAATGGAGCAATAGTAAATTCTTCCCTGTCGATTTGAGAACATGGAAAATGAGTGAGAAAGAAGGTGACAGTGTTCTTTTAACTGATGCATTAGAGGGACGGTTTTCTACGGTTAACCTTCCCTCGCCTACTCCAAACCGAACCATTGCTAATTCAGGACTCGTGGTCCCGTCTGTGGTCCCTAGTTTGTATCATGGTGGAAATGAAGGACTTCAGTCACCTACACCATTGGGCACTGGTCAAAATCTTTCTGTTCGGCCTTATAGTGGGAGTGGTGATCCACAACCGAGCCCAAATATGGGCTCAGTAAATCAAAGTATGAATTGGGGAACTGCTTCTCAAGGTTCTTGGGCTGTGACAGTAGGCCCTAGTAATGTGAGCCCAGATTGGGTTGCTAGTCGTGGTCCAAGTCAAGGGTCTAGAGGTTCTGGGTATGGAAATTCTAAATCGGTGGGATCATCTGGCAGCTCACCAACGGCTAGGAATCGAGGCTACAAAAGAAGTGGGTTTTCAGAAGATAAGAGGGATAGACACCGGAGTTCAGGTTATCGTGATGATAGAAGGAATTGGGACAGGCATCGGTCTTTCAACAGCAGAAGACGTTCAAGAGATTCTGACCGATACTAGACCGTCTTGCCTGAGGCTAATACTGACTTTTTGTGCTCAATATGTTGTACAGTTGGGTAGATGTCTCTTTGAGCTCTATATCAAGATTTAGTTATTAGAGTCTTTCTTAAAAGATATGAAACATGTGCATTGTAGGAGTTGCATATGCTTTTTCTTTCAGGTGCTGTCAAATGTTAATTAGAATCTTGTTGATGCCTTCTGCAGTTTTTAGTTATAGTTAGGTTGCTCTGGTAAATACATGTGGTCATGTTTGATCCAAACGCTTAAAAACTTTGGTTTCATACTGAAGAATCAGGTTCAAATAAGAGGCGTGGAAACTGTTCTATAACTTTGTCGTGTCGATTCCTAATTTAACATATTTGAGATGTTTTAAAAGGTTGTGAAACAACTTTTCGGTATTTGGGTGTCAGTTTGCTTCTGGTGTTTCTCGTATATTTGGCACTATTTATCGGAACCTAAGCCTGATAATGATTTGGATTTTCAACTGCTGCATTTGCTACTTATCCTTAAAACGCCAAAGGGTGCAGCTGTCTGTTTCTTGTGTTTTAGACCACTATACTCTTATCTCTCTATAAAACAAACATTGTGTTTTCACTTGGGTAACCCTGGTTAAAAGGCACAAGATTGAAAACTTGTTGAAGTTGTTAGTTATCCATTTGGTTTAAAGCTAGATGTTTAATGAATGATTTTGATTTTCAGCTAGGCCTTAAACAATATTATGTCGTCATCACTAGGGATGTGCACTTGGTTGACACTCTTAAAACTGTAAAGCAGAAACTAGTTGAATCAAAGATTAAAACCGGTCTAAATCTGAGCAGTTCCCAGCAGGACCATGACCTGAATAACTATACGCGTGTCTTATTTGAGCAAATTTTTAAGCCTAAAACGACATCTCCTCATGTTTTGACAGCACAAAAGACTTGTTCGAGTTCAGAACCATACTGAAGTGAGAAACGATATTTGACAAAATCTTGGAAAAGAACAAACCATAATCAATCTAATAGATGTCCAAAATCAAAAACCGAATGAACATTATTGGAGATGGATCAGCTTAGTCTGGTATGGTTCTTCATTACTATTTGTGCAAAACGAGTTTTGCAAAGCTCAATTGTCAATTTAGAAAAACAAACAACCCCTAATTGCATGCTATATAATACTTAACTAGTCCTTGAGAAAATTATTTTCCAAGTCCTTTTACAACATCATCAACAATACCCAATCCCGTCAATACGCGGTATGGAGAGGTAGGACATATACAATTACATATCTACCGGAAGATAAAGGTGATTGCTACCAGAAAAACCTCCGGCAAGTGTGCATTTACGTCTCTTTGTATTACTGTAATAATATTTGCCTCGTAAGCTTTCTTGGTTAGCTATTATTTTAAAGCAAAGGGTAATAACTTGTTTCCTATATTTTTATGGCACTAAATTACATATTTGGTTTACACCTAACATGGGCTAAGCCTGAAATCACATAATAAGCAAATACGAATGGGCCTATAATAACTAAAAGGGTGTTTACTAAATTAGGCGCTTGTATATAATGTCTCTCTCAATTAAGAGCCATTAAAGGTTTTAGGCCCATTTTTCTCTCCACTAAGAGAAAAAGAAAACACCCCCAAGTCTAATATAACTGTCGGCTTTCAAGAAAGTTTGACACCATCAGACCAACATATCTGCAGCAAAAAGAAAAATAACTTTACAACTTACATTTGTTATCCTTCAACATTTTCTACTTTACATAATTAGTCCTTCCGTAAAGCTATTTCCCATCTTAAAATAGCTTGTGACATATGAAAATATTTTTAGAGATAAATTAGGCCTTGACGCTTTACGTATATACAAGACATCAAAAAAACATATTATCAACTAATTTTAATATAGTATCAACCAAGTGCAAAAGATCTTGAAAGATTGAACGAATACTTAAATCATAGTTATTATACTGTTTTTATAGTCTATTTCGAGATCATATATTCTCGAAGGTGAAACAACTCAATAAAGAAGAAAATATAATCGTGATTCACTATAAAAAGTTAGCTTTATCTATATCTATTAGTGTTAGCTGCATCCTCCATCATCTTTATCGCAAAAGTTACCAAAAATACATCATCCATGATCTTTAGTATGATCTCTAGCTAGCTAACACACGAAAAGATGCCTACCACTTTCATATGTTTATTTTGTTATCTATTTCATATATTTGATGCCATTTTTGAATATATATGTATAAAGATAAATGAAGATCAACCGCACATACTATATAATTGCATAATTTATTTATTGCTTTTGAAATAATCTTAGACATTGTTATAGCTCAACACACATTATGTTACCTTTTTAGTGTAAGTTAGTGTTAGTTGGTCTTACCCACTTTCACATGGCATGCTTCAAATGTACATTACCTTTGTCACAAATTTGGTCATGAGGCCAAGACAAAGGTTTGGTAATAAAATTTGAGGGCAAATGGCAAATGGCAAATGGCAAATGGCAAATGGCAAATGGCAAATGGCCATCATGGGCCATCCAATTTAGTTGGTGTTTGGACCCTCTTAATAATTCAATCAATTGAAGATATTAGCATTGCAATTATGACTAGTCATTTCAGGTTGATGGTGATAAGTCCACCTTGCTTGATCATGGTTTTGTTGACATATAAACTTCGATATTTAACAGACTGAGTGTGAAATTTCACGTACCTCAACTAAGTAAAACTTTTTGCTAGGTATCAATGTGACTCATACTAGAGTTGACAGTTATAATAGAACAGATCGATATCCCATGTTTCATGTGACAATAATAGATGATCATGTAATTACTACTTCACCAACCAGAAAAATGGTTTTCCTCTGTCATTGTTTCAATTTTTCATTATTTTACATTAATTTAACTTTTTTTTGAACGGCAAATTAGTACAACACTATTGGTTAGCGAGTAAGTAACTCGACGCAACTGAGTGGGCAAATCCCAACACAGATTCTTACCTAGAAGGAAAACCCAGTGAGGCTCGAACTTCAGACCTTATAGAAACAACCTCCCCCAAAGCTCTTTAGAAGACCTCAGGTAGGGCTGAGCACCATAGGTTCAAAACCGAACCGGACCGACGAAACCGACCAAACCGACAAAAACCGAACCGGACCGACGGCCCGTTGGTTCGGTTTCGGTTTCAGGTTTTACATGATTTCGGTTTCGGGTCGGGTCGGTTCGGCCCAAAACCAACAAAAACATGCCAAAATACACATGGACCGACAAACCCGAACCAAACCGAACCGACGGCCCGTCGGTTCGGTTTCGGTTCCGGTTTCGATTTTTCATGAATTTCGGTTCTCGGTTTTTTCGGTTCGGGTCGGTTCCGACCCGATGCTCAGCCCTAACCTCAGGTAGCCAACTGAGCTAAACCCAGTTGGTTCATTATTTTGCGTTAATTAAGTGAGGAAAAACAAACAGAAGTTAGCATTGTGCTTTATCTTGAAATAATTATTTAATTTCAGGTAGTTGCAAGTAAACCTTATACTCAAGTGACAAGTGGCGAAGCCAGAATTTTAGTTACGGGTGGGCCAAATGACGATTAACTTTTAGCCTAGAAAGCTATATCTCTAACAATAGCTTTATTCTAAATGCTATAAGCCATTTTTTTGGAACAAGAAAAACACAATCTAATTTTTCTTTTAAAGTTAGAGTTTAATTAATTTGAACTGGTGAACGCTATGAATACAACAACTTTAAGGGTGTGTTTAGTAGAGAGAAAAGAAATAAGAAAAATAGAATTTTATCAAATTCTCTTGTTTGGTAAAAAAAAAAAAAAAAAAAAAAAAAAAAATGAAGAATTGAGGAAAAATTAATAGAGAGTTGGAGAGAATTGGGTAGTGTAATTCTCCCATTTCCATAATTTTGGTAGAGAATTTAGAGAATTGAGGTTTTATTTATTTTATTTTTTTTTTTACAATATAAATAGGTTTTTTTAAATGTTTAAAATATATATTTTTTAAATATATTTTTTTAAAATTGTTATTTAGAAAAAATAATTTTTTTAATAATTTTTATAAAAAATAAAATAATTTTTTTAAACAAATTTTCAAAAAAAATAAGTTTTTTTAAAATAAATTTAAAAAATAAATTAAAAACATATTTTTTTAACATATTTCTTTTAGAATTGTTATTTAGAAATAATAAATTTTTTTAAATATTTTTTATAAAAAATAATTCTAAAAAAATAAATTAATTTTTTTTTAAATAAATTTTTAAAAAAATAAGTTTTAAAAAAAATATAATTTATAAAAAAAATTAAATATATTTTTTTAGAATTGTTATTTAGAAAATAATTTAAAAAAAAAAAATCAACAATTTTTTTTTCTTTTTTATTTCTCGGGTCAAGTCATTGTTACCAAACATTAGAATTGAACAAAATTTTCTACTGATTTTATTATCTGAATTTATATTCTCTGCATCATTTCTAGTCAATGACAACAAATATTTGTTTTTCGAAGGGCCATTATATGAATACCTCTAATACCAGGGGCGGAGCCAGAAAAAAATTCGATTTGGGGCAAAAAAAATTTTTAACATCGAGCCAGATTTAGAACGAAAAAAAGCGTGTCATTAGTATTAGTGAACTTAATAGTTAACTCAATAATTAATTTGATAAAAGAAATTCAAATCATTGAATGAAAATATAAAAGTTAAAAACTCCATTTTGTAAAACTAAGTTAGACTCGCTTAATAGTGAGGCTAAAAGTTAAGAACAACACTTTTGTTAATCAATATCGATTTTTATGTGCCAGGAACCACATATTGCAAGTCTACAAAGTACAAACTATATTATAATTATACAATATAACAATAGCCGGGCGCTTTGCAACAGTACCTTTTCTACAGTACAATTTCTACAGTGCTATTTCTACAGTGCTTTATTTGCCTGCTTTTTTTGCCCACCCTTCCAGAACTCTCTCCCACTTTCTTCAACCCACAAAACACATACAAACACACATATTATTCAACCCACAACACAAATGATCGATCCTCTCTATTTTCTTACTTATTGTTAATCGAAAAAGCAAAGAAAATAAACCCACAAACGATCGGATCTGTTTATTTTTTGGGTTTGGTTAAAGATTTAATTGCAGTTAATCAAGAGGCAGGTTATTTATTTATTTAATTTACTTATAAAAAGTTTCTACTTTTATTTATGGTTTGGTTTAATTGCAGGTTTCAAATTTTTTGAGTGAGATTCATAGATTACAAAGAAGCCTAGGGTAAAAAAAGGTTTCATTTACACACATGTGTTTTTATTATTTTAATTTTTTTCCTGTTTATTTGTTATGTGGTGATAGCATGTGTTTGTATGATTAGCCATTTCAGTTGATGAAGAACCAGGAGAGGTTCCACCGCTGCACCACTTCCGTCACACCCAAAGCCGTGTTTTTTATACAAATTTTAGTTCAAGGACTTCAAGGTATGATCTTTTAGTTTGTGAGCTCATAAGGTCACTTTAGTTTTTTCATTCTTTTTTTTTTTTTCATACCTGAATCAGTAAGGAGGAAAGAATTAGAAGTATATATAGATAGTTATTGGCTTTGATGTTTTTGATTATTGTTAGTTTAATTGATATGAAACTATAGATGAGTAGTAACTGAGATGCCTAAACAGTTGGTGGGAATGGAGAACACATCATTAAGAATGCTTTAATTTATGTATATGCGTCATTAGACAATTATTGTCATTAGACAATTATTGCTTCTTAAGACATTTAGTTTGTAGAGCCTGCAATTTGGGTAGCAGTCACGCCTAACATCAGATAAAGATGGCGAGATGGCTTTATTTTTAAAAAGTGAGCCACCATACCCAGAGGCCAGAGCTAAAGTTCTTATATCACCTCCAATTTGGGGGTTCTAACACAAATTGGTTTACGTTTTGGGTTATTTTATGTAGTAAAATGGTAAATGTGTTGTATTATAATTGATTAGTTGTTGCGAAAAAATCATGTCTGCAGGTAACCAGAAGAATGTGTTCAATGATGCTACACTTCCTTGGTCCAAAGACAACCTTGATTTAGAAAGGATCACGGACAGGTCCGTAATTTTATATGCTGCTCTGAGAATGTTATGGTGGTACTATGTAAATTTCATTGCTTTAACTCATTTGCTTAATTTTTAATGAAGACATGATTTTTTGCAGGCAACTTGAAAATCTTAGTTCTGCAAATCAGTGACCAACATCATTTAATGCTCATTATATGAATATGGATACTTTTTGAGCTCCGGCACCAGAAATCTTCAGTGTCAGCTGAACTTAGGCGTCCCACACTCGCCGACTGAATCCAGCCACCAGAATATCAGGTCATGGGCTATTTGCAAGGTATGTGAAGTACATCATGTTTGGAATCCCAATTGAGCTTTTTTGGAACTTTCGAAAGAGTGAAATATGGGTTAAATAGAGAAGTACTAATAGAGCTTTCGAAAGAGCTTTTTTGGAACTTTCGAAAGAGCTTTTTTGGAACTTTCGAAAGAGTGAAATATGGGTTACAGAAATATGGGAAAAGTGCTTAAGGAAAAAGCTGAGAAGTAAGCTAAATAGCTCAAGCTTCTTAAATAGAAGCCATCACTTTCATAAAATTGAGCTTTTTTGGTTTTTCTTTTTACAAAACTATTTAAATACTAAAAATATAAAACTTTAATAAAAGCACTTTGGCTGATTTTGCACAATAAGCACTTTGGAATCCCAATTGCTTAACAGGATGTTTGATTTAACTTATTAGGACTTTGGTGAAACTTAAAAAGCTATCCCATGATTACTAAAGTCCAAATAAGCCACAAACAGATTTATGGAAACTTGAAATGAGCAAAATAAAGTAAGCAAACACAATCAATAAGCTGGAAATAAGCACTTAACACATCCACCAATACCACAGACCACTCAGGCCAAATGACTCACTTGCAGGGTACTGTGGGGCCCACAGGGGTGAACAAGGACCCAAGATGGAACTTGATTCAATAAGCCAGCTTATTGGGGTTTCCAAAAAGCTAGGGCTCATGCCCTGGGTCCCACTAATGAGGCTTGGAGAGACCCTGGAAGTGGAAGTGGGGGTGTTGAAACAGCTAAGCTGAAGCAGGGCATACCCTTGCCCTGCAGGTGTGTTTGAACCAATGTAGGGCCCACAGGAAAAATCCTAAAAATGAAGTGATGTTGAAATCTCAAAGTTAAGCTGGGAGACTGCAAGTTCTGAAAAGCTCAAGCCCTGAATCCTATCTGAAAATTCTAAACAATTATTGGAAAATTTGGAAAATCTGAGAAACATGCATATTGACTTTTTAAGATTAACTTGAAACTTTGACTTTCTTGGATTTCAATTCTAATATACTGATTAAATAAAAGGTAGTAACCTTAAATAGAGCTAATTTAAGTTATTACTACACCTTATGAGCTAATATGGAGCTTTATGGCTCACTAACTCCACACAGTTAACTGTGAGGAGTCCTAATCTATGATTTTGACTATTTAAAGAGCAAGTATTGAATTTTATGCCTAACTTGGCCTAAGAGAACCCATAGTAGCATGCTAGGATAAAGAACACAAAAAGATACACCCCTGAACTCAGTGGATAACACTGATCCAAACACCCCCTGCTCAACTGATTTTGAAAATTTAAAGGAGCGACTGAGTGATTTACCATATGTGACTGAGATTTAACATTTCTCTAAGCAATCATAAGCATAAAGTGATAACAAATGACGACTTTAAGCTAAAAGAAAATTAACCTAACCCGTGGTCATAAATTATTGGAGAGGTTGTGTCCCTTATCTATCAGGTTCATATAAGCTCATATGCCTTTATTTTTTTTTTGGAATTTAACCACTCTAATTTATACACTAGGCCAGACCTGCGAAGGCAACCCGATTAAAAGATTGTTTCGATTAGCTTATATGCTAATAATGGTTTATATGTGATACTTAAGGGTGTTTGGATTAGCATATTTGTAGATACTAAGTTACATGGGTGCTTTGCATTAGCTTATTATATGGGATTATCGGCTTGCGGAAATTTGGAAAGTCATCGTTCCTAACTGAATTTGGTATTTTCATTTTAGGTATGTTGCAGCTGGAAACGTGCCTTCTAAAAAACGGTAAAACTCTGCCTGCCTACAAATCACATTAACAACGAAAAAAAATACCTGGTAGGCATTTAATTTTACTTGACGGGTAAAAACGCGCTAAAGGGCCAGGCTTATGTGTTAAACATAAATTGTCGTCCACTATTCTTTCTTGAAATATGAAAACATATACACATGATCCCGTACTCCTTCTCTAATAAAGAGGAAGATATGAGATGGCAAACAGAAAGTAATTTTAAACTTTGTGCGTCTATAGTTAATCAGTTATATATTTCTCGAACTATACCGTAAGTTTTAAAATGATACCACGACACCATTTTATCAGTTGTATTAAGTATTCTTGCTGCAACGCGTAAACAATATGAACTAAACTATAGTTAAATTTTGAATATATCATGCTTGGAAGGATTGGCTTATTTTCCCACCTTATTTTGGCCTTATAGGGTTGGGTTGTTAACTATGGCTACTTATACCTTATTTTAGTTTAAAAAATAAACTAACCATTGTTGTTCATT
This sequence comes from Artemisia argyi, assembly GCA_030686995.1. Classification (NCBI taxonomy): domain Eukaryota; kingdom Viridiplantae; phylum Streptophyta; class Magnoliopsida; order Asterales; family Asteraceae; genus Artemisia; species Artemisia argyi. Next base: position 150,301,911 of record CM060698.1, read on the forward strand.
TGTAGCAGTACTATTAATAGAAGCAAACACGCAACTGTACATACATAAAGGAATTGATCAAACCAAACAAAAACAATAGATTATTAGTAACTGAATAGACAACGGCAGTAGAAGAAAAAAGGAAGTGTAGCTTTACTTTTTGTTGTGACATTTTAATGGTGGTTGTTGGTATTTCTCTCTTAACGTACATTGCTATCATTTTTCCCACTATCCTAATTCACTTCACTTTTCGTTCTCTTTGCAGATGTTTCATCATACTTGGAGCCCCAGGCCCGGTGTTCACCCGTTTATTCTCCCATATATGTGTGGTAAGTAAGAAGGGGTGTTCATAAAGCTTTTATGCCTCGAATCCAAAAGAGAATCAATATTGACATCCCGATACATCTTTGGGTTTTCTAATTAAGGTAGCAAAAATAAGTCTGTCATAATAAGTTCTATAAGGTAAAAGTCGCTTTGTATTGGTTAAATAAGATAGCAAGATAATTTTGTCAAACTAGGTATCTTTGAAGTGGTAACGTGGGCAAGTGACCTAGGTTAAATAACATAGCACAATAAATCTGTCAAGGTAGGTTGTATAAACAAATGGAAGGGAGCATCAAGTTCTAGGTTGTTTTGGCCACTAAAGTGGGCTCTTTATTTGTCATAACATGTTTCACAATCTGGATGCTAAAACTTTCATGAACCTTATGCAGGTGCTATTTGCTTTCTCTTTTGATGCTGCTTATTTTTCACCCGAGATCATGATTTCTACACCAACAGTTAAGCTCTAGACTTTCTTTTTTGCATCAATAGATAGAAGGTTTAGGTGTTTAATTAAATTAAAGAAGTTGGATTTAAGTCACGTTGATAAGTGATAACAAATGTTAGCTTTGATAGCGATAAAATTGGACATCTCACGTAAACAGGTCAACACTGGCACTTCAATACAGGGCAGATTATGTTGGGTCAGGTTGACCCCGACAGACATCATGTCGAAAATTAAGAATAGAAAATTAGCATCCAACTATGATAACAAAATTAATCATTTTGGTAACTAAAGCGTATATTTTTAAAAATTACGAGGTTTAACTGAGTTGGTAAGTTGACCAAGTCGTGTATTCATCAACGGCTGTGATTTCCTTTGCGTATACATGAAGTCACCAACCAGGGTATTTGTTTAAGAGAGTACTATCGTTTTATGTTGAATTGATATAAGTGGTAAGCTGGCCAGGTTGGGTTGCGCATCAAAAGGGATCAATATAAAATCTGTGTTTTGGTTAGTGTTGTTGAAGAATCCAGCCCTTACTTTAAGCTTAAAGAAAAAGATACCTATGTATCGTACTATAGCTTTTGCATTAGGACTAAAAAAACTGGAAGTGGGCTACTAATTTAGAGAATGTTGAAGACTTGGAGTGAAATTATGAAACTAATTAGTGTTTGTACCAGCAGCTAAGGCATCAGCAGCAACAACAAAGAAAAGAGGCACAACTGAAGAGCAGATGTTGATTACTGAAGTGCTCAAGTGAGTGACCGCGGAAGCATCACCACAAAATAAGGTGAGAAAGATAAGGTAAGACATATAGTTTCTTTACTTCAAAGTTACATTGCTTTCTTGCATATCTTAATGGATCATAATTAGCGTTAATTATATACTCTTCCAGGACTTGAGCCATGTAATACATCATTTGTACTCACGACCACAATAGCTGCTAGCGTCCGTTCGTGTAGCACTTGGATGACAAATATCTTCCACATTTTGAAGAACATGAAGCAGCAGCAATACACACTTGGATAATTTGTTTAAGGATTAACTCTAATGCAATACAGTAACCTCGAACCTCTTTTTTGCCTAACTTACGTATGCAAACATCCCGCGGCAACGCGCGGGCTCAAAATACTAGTGTATTCTAAAAATCAACTTGGTTACTGTAGCAACAGTGCACACGCAAGTTTTATGTTTGCCCCATTTTAGTCCCTGAGGTTAGTGATCAATTGCGAAGTTAGTCCTTAACAACCGTTATCTAACAAGCGTAGGGACTAACTGTGCAACAGGACGCCATGTTAAGGGGCTAAAATTGAAAAATCATTTGCTACAGTGTTAAACAGTGCAGTACAGTGCTGCTACAGTGCAACACAGTGCCAAATAGTACCGAGCACTGTTACTAACTAATTTATGATTTCAGTCCCTCAGTTAGCTGTAAATTCCACCGTTAGTCCCCCGTTAGCGATCTTTTGCAAATTTAGTTGTTACTAACAAAAAAAATCAATCATTTTATTTCGAGTTTATAAAACACAACAATCCCGCAGCAACGCGCGGGTACCCCAGCTCGTTCAAGCTAAAAAATAAAAAAGACTTAAAAGGTACTAGTAAAACCACAGTAAAAAAAAGTACAAAACACACGTGAATCTATCCCAAAACCCAAGGACATATTTTGCTTTCTTCTATCTTTTTAATCTGTAGTTGACTTCTTTCATCTGGTTAGATACTTCATCCTCTTCACCATTGAAGCAATTTTTTTTTTCTTAAACGCTTCATAATGTTTTCAATGCTTTCCATCCTAAACATTTACTTTCATTTTTAGCAAGAGACATACTTTTTTTTTTTTTTTTTTTCTGAGAGGGGGGGGGGGGTGGTGGGGTTGGGTTGGGGGTGGGGGGCAAATTCTGAAAATACCTCAAAATTTCAAAAAATTTAAACTACATTTTTTTCCGGTGAGGGGGCACTTGCCCACCGTGCCCCCTGGCTCCGCACATGCCTAATACGTCGCTAGGATAGGGGAACGGGATAAAATGAGAATATATGAAATGTAAGTAACTAATCTACTCAGCGTAAAGTAATTGAAAATGGTGATCTTGCTGGCGATCATCATCCCCAACCCCAATTAACCTTTTCCAAAATCAAATCAATTTCAAAAATCATTTTCTTAAATTGATCTCCCTTCAATCCAAAATAACCTTTTATTCAATCAATTAATCGTTTACAGATCCAAAAAAATCATGGGTGATTGGCAAGAGGTTTCGAGGAAAAAGTAAAATTACAGATCCAAAGAAGATGATGTGTCCAAAATATCCACTTCGATTTTCATTACAAACTTCTTTGAGTCATTCACGGCTAAAGATCTTTTTCATTCCTGCAAAGTGTATGGTCATGTTGTGGATTCTTACATTCCATTCAAGAGATCGAAAGCAGGTAAGCGTTTTGGTTTTGTCCGTTTCATTAACGTATTTAATGTTGAAAGACTGGTGAACAACCTTTGTTCGATTTGGGTTGGCAAACTTAAACTACAAGCCAATATCGCTAAGTTTCAGAGATCACCCACGAAGGTTAATCATTCACAGACTAATAAGAAAGGTACTCATGTTCACAATTTTAACAGAACGGAGGCTAATACTGCTATTAAATCGTTTGCCCATGTGGTTAATGGTACACAATCTACACAACCAGTGCCCTTGGCTGCTGAATCAACTCCTGTTATTGTTTTGGATTCGGACTGTCTTCACACTGATCAATTGTGTAACTCAGTGATTGGAAGGGTGAAAGAATTTGCATCCTTATCTAACCTTCGGACTGCCCTTATCAATGAAGGCTTTGCTGAATTCAATATCCGTTACATGGGTGAACTTTGGGTTCCTGTTGATTTTGTATCATCCAAATCCAAACAACTTTTTCTCGACAATGTAGGGGTTAAGTCTTGGTTTTCTCAGCTGAAAGATGCTTACATTGATTTTATGGTTGATGGTATAATAGCTTGGATTGACATTGATGGTGTTCCATTCAAACTATGGTCTAAGAATACGTTCAAACGTATCTCTACTAGATGGGGTGAATTTCTAGATACTGACGATCAAGATGATACATACTTCCACTCCAAACGTGTGTGTATCATTACGAAGTCATCTAAGACCATCTCGGAGAATCTTAAAATTATATTCCAAGGGAAGACATTTTGGATTCGTGTTAATGAAGTTCCAGGGTGGGTCCCTGATTTCTTGGATGAGGCTGATGACGATGATGAGTCGGATGTCGACTCAAAAGGTATTGACCACGTTATGCAAGATGACGAGCTCCATGACGAGGTTCCTGAAATCCCTTACTTAATAAGAAAAAATAATAATGGTGACGAATATAGCACCACTCCTAGTTACCCTCCTGGTTTTATCCCCAATGTATCCACGAATGAACACTGTACTAATGCTCCCAATCTCGCTGAACAGGAAGGTTTTAGGAAAGATACTACTGAATCTGTGTGTTCGGGTCACTTTAAAAAACCTTCTGCATCACGTACAGGTGGATCTATTATTTGCATGTTGGAAGAATTGGCTAAAGTGGGACAAACAATGGGCTACAACATGGATGGCGTTTTAAACAATATGTCTCAAATCATTGGGAAACAAGGAGAGGAAGCTGTAGATCAATGAATTGTTTATCCTTGAACATTCAAGGCCTTGCCTAGAAGGCCAAAAAAGATTGGGTGAAGGACTTATGCATCAAACACAAGGTGAATTTTCTTACTCTTCAGGAAACTAAAATGGAGAACATGGTTCTTATTACGGTTAAACAATGCTAGGGTAATTTTGGCTTTGACTATGTACATAGTGGCTCCGTTGGCAACTCGGGAGGTATATTATGTATTTGGGACGTTAACTCATTTGTCATGCATAGCCGCACCGTGTCGGATTCCTTTGTCATTATCCGGGGTGTTTGGTTAAAAACTGGTGATGATTTTCTTATTATTTCGGTTTACGCACCTCACGATATGAAAGATAAAATTTTACTGTGGGACTACTTACTTCATGTCACGCAACAGTCGAATGGAAAAGTCATCATCATGGGTGATTTCAATGAGGTCAGGGTTAAATCAGACAGATTTGGTTCTGCGTTCCATGCACACGGTGCAAACTTGTTTAATTCCTTTATTACTAATGCGGGTTTGATAGAAGTCCCTCTCGGTGGCAGTACCTTCACGTGGTGTCATAAATCGGCCACGAAAATGAGCAAACTGGATAGATTTCTTATTTCTGAGAATCTTCAAAATAACTGTCCCAATATTACAGCCATTACTTTGGACCGATTTCTTTCTGACCATCGGCCTATCTTGCTTCGTGAATCTGTCCTTGACTATGGTCCTATACCATTCAAATTTTATCATCACTGGCTGGATACAGAAGGCTTCCACAAGTTTGTAGAGGATAATTAGAGAGGTGCTCCTGTAGGTGCATCTAACGCCATGAGTGGTTTTGTCTACAAATTAAAATACCTCAAAGTAAAAATAAAGGAATGGTTGAAATGTAACAAGATAGATATGAAATCCGGAAAGTCTAGTCTTCAGGATGAGCTTCACGTTTTGGATTCAGCTATTGATAGTGGTGTTATATCGGATGACTTGGTTAACAAAAGATCCGAAGTTATTCATTCCCTTATAGATATAGATAAACGTAATGCGATGGAAATGGCCCAAAAGGCTAAAATTAGATGGTGTATTGAAGGGGACGAGAATTCCAGCTTTTTCCATGGCATGTTAAACAAAAGGCGTAGTCAACTTAGCATACGGGGGATTTTGGTCGATGGGGTATGGCTCCAAGATCCCAGTATTGTCAAGAAAGAGTTTTATCTTCATTTTAGTAAAAGATTCGCCAAACCTGACAGTTACCGTGCTCACCTCAACATGGAATACCCGAATACATTATCTCCTGAACAACAATCTGATCTTGAACATGTCGTTTCCAAGGAGGAATTAAAAAAGGCAGTGTGGGACTATGGGACTGACAAATCCCCAGGTCCCGATGGGTTTACATTCGGTTTTTACAGGCACTTTTGGAATATCATTGAAAACGACGTCTTTGAAGCTGTCAAATGTTTCTTTAATGACGGCGTCATTCCTGCTGGTTGTAACTCTTCTTTCATCACACTGATTCCAAAAATGCCTAATGCCAACACTGTGAAAGATTTCAGACCTATTAGCCTCATTGGGAGTTTATACAAGATCATAGCAAAAATTTTGTCGAATCGTCTTGTTGTGGTGCTGGGTGATATTGTAAATGAGGTGCAATCTGCATTCATAGAAGATAGACAGATTCTTGACGGTCCTTTCATACTTAATGAAGTTCTTCAATGGTGTAAGCTTAATAAGAAACAATCGTTAATCTTTAAGGTAGACTTTGAAAAAGCTTTTGACTCGGTCCGATGGGATTTTTTAGATGATGTGCTGAAAAAATTTGGTTTTGGTGAACAATGGCGTAGATGGATTCAATGTTGCCTTAATTCGTCAAAAGGGTCGATTCTTGTTAATGGCAGCCCCACTAATGAGTTCCAATTTTACAAGGGTCTCAAACAGGGCGACCCCTTATCTCTCCTTTCAACGTGTGGTGGATGCATGTTTATTTAAAGGCATCAAGCTAAATTCATCCACGACTATCTCTCATATGTTATATGCGGATGATGTTGTCTTCATGGGTCAATGGTGCGAGGGTAATATTACTACCCTTACTCATGTACTCGAATGTTTTTATCGAGCATCTGGGTTGCGGATTAATATGGCCAAAAGTAAAATCATGGGAACTCTGGTGGCTAAGGATACTGTTAACAATGCTGCGGGCAAACTTGGATGTCTCATTCTCAATACTCCGTTTACATACCTTGGTACTAAAGTTGGTAAATCGATGATTCGATATGATGCGTGGGAGGAGGTTATTAATAAGGTATGTTCTCGTCTTTCCAAGTGGAAAATGAAAAGCTTGTCGATAGGTGGTAGACTAACTCTCATTAAATCGGTGTTGACTGCTATACCTATTTTTCACTTGTCTATCTACAAAGCCCCGCTCGCTGTCCTTCGAAAGCTCGAATCTATTCGTTGCCATTTTTTTCATGGGCATGTTCATAACAGCAATCAAGCCTATTGGATTCAATGGTCTAAAATCTTAGCACCTAAAGATAAGGGTGGTCTCGGTGTGTCTAGCCTTTTTGCTTTAAACAGGTCCTTAATGCTCAAATGGGTGTGGAGATTTTTTGACCAAAGTTCGTCATTTTGGGTTCGAATTATAAAGGCCATTCATGGCGTTGATGGTCAAATTGGCAAACACATAACTGTGTGCAGTAATTCTAGTTGGCTGCATATCGTGAAAGAAATGGGTGTTCTGAATCATCTAGGTATTAACTTCTTGGATCTCATGCGTCTCAAATTAGGTGATGGATCAAAAACATATTTCTGGCGTGACCGTTGGATAGGGGATGATTCTCTTAAAAACTTATATCCACGCGTGTACGCTCTTGAAAATTCTAAAGACGTGACTGTCAGATCGAAGCTGACAGATCTAAGGCTGGAACATTCATTTCGTCGGGATCCTAGAGGTGGTATCGAACAGGCGCAGTTTTCTGCTTTGTCAGACTTGGTATCTAATGTTAATTTATTGCCCATATCAGACAAGTGGTCGTGGACTTTAAATGGTTCAGGAGAGTTCTCTGTTGCATCTATCCGTAGGGAGATTGACAACAAAAGGTTAGCTGTTGTGTCTTCTAAAACTCAGTGGATCAAATCGGTTCCTATTAAGGTTAACATCATCGCTTGGAAAGTGAAGCTTGATGCTCTCCCTACGAGGCTCAACATCTCTCGTCGAGGTATCGCCATTAACTCCATTCTCTGTCCTATTTGTGATAGTGGAGTAGAATCCTCCAACCACTTGTTTTTCATGTGCAATTTGGCGCTTCAACTTTATCGTAAGATCTCTCATTGGTGGGACATTCCGCCTTTCGAGGGAAATTCGTATGACGCTTGGTGTGCTTGGCTACTGTCCTTGCGGCTCCAGTCAAAGTTTAAAGATATTCTCGAGGGCATCTTCTACGTTATGTGGTGGCACCTTTGGACGTTCAGGAATAAACTTCTTTTTGAAGCCATGAACCCTACGAAGGCGATTATATTTGATGATATTGTTTCTAGATCTTTTTATTGGTGTAAGTACCGCTGTAAAGCCTCGTTTAGTTGGAACGATTGGCTTAAATCTCCTTACCTTGTAACTCTTTAACTCTAGCACCTTGCTAGTTTTTGCCTTAATAAATTTGCCGTTCAAAAAAAAAAAAAAAAAAAAAAAAAAATGTAACTAATCTACTCGGAAATTTGCTCTGCAATGCATGATGTATGCATATATTAAAGAGTGTGCTAAATAAGTAATTAGTGACCAATGGTATTTTAGTCTAAGGAAACTATAAGAAAAATATATGTTTTGTTTCAATGTTATTATGGGTTTGCCATGGCATACCCTACCACCCGCACAAATCCGCCCCTGCAAGTGGCCATTTTGTCCCGATTGTTACAATAACAATATAAATGTTAAAGCTGAATACAGTATTCATAGATGTTTATGTGTATCTACATGATCTTCATGTACATTAAAATCAACATGGAAGCAACTTTCTTCATTGTTGATTGTTTAATCCTTTTATAAAATTAAAAATTTCTTGAGTAATCTTTGTGTTAAGATGAAAGATTTCTAAGTTAAAAGGTTTGGTTTAAGATGACCTGATGTGGATAGTTATGATGATATTAGATATTTTTGAGCATATGGGGTTATCGTATTTTCAGCTTGGTAGAGGGTTTACCTTGACATTTTGCATGAAAATATAACTAGAAAAATGTATTATTGGAGGAGTGGCCAATTGATTGATGAATAAATACTTTAAATTATGCCCTCATATTCATGTAGAAGATATTTCAAATTTATAGTACATCCATCTACCACATGTCTTCCAACTATTTGTCAATGGTATGTTTTTAAAAAATGACTATTATTTTGATTTGCTGAAAAACAGTAAGCAGGTTTTCGCATTTGTGGGCGAAGTTTCATTGTAGTATTACCATCTATTTAGGGTATAATGAAGCCAATTCCGACAATTCCGGCATTTGTGGCCATGACCGATGTAGCATGGACAATAATCACCTTTGAAGTGAATACGTAGATAGAGCCAAAAGTAAAGCTCGAGATAGAGTTGTAGCTAGAGCTTATATGTACAAATTAATTACTTCAAGAGATTTTTTATTTTAAGATCCTATATGAGATTAGTTTTGTAAATGTCTCTATAATCTTTCTACGTTAAACATAATTTTTACTTTAGATAGTTATTATTATTATTATTATTATTATTATTATTATTATTATTATTATTATTATTGTTGTTGTTTTAAATGGAACTTCTATAATATAATGCCCCAATAAAATGCAATTTTAAGCAAAACATCATCAATTACTTCCATTCTCATTACTTGTCCTCTAAAAATAAAACATCAATTATTTCCACTTCACATATCTTGTTCTCAAAGCATCAATACAAACATCCCCATTACTTAACAATTGAGATATAAATATATACACGAGCTTTGCTACACCCTATACTATTTCATCCTACAAATTCTCTTAAACACATAATAATATTATATAGTTTTTTTTTTTTCATTCAATATCGCTCTACAACCAAACCGTCAATTCTGACAAATGACAGCATCCTGTGAGTATGCACATTTGTAGGATGTTTTTGTAAGAATGTTTAGCATTTCTCTATATACATATACTAACAATTAAAAAACATGTTTATACACATGTATGTACATAGAAAGAAATTCCATAAAGACTTTGATATCTCGGAGACTATTCAATTGCTAAGATACAAAGCTTCGAGACTTTGTAAAAGCCTTGACTTTAGAAAAAGAAGTCGACACATATAACCGTTTGATAAACAAAACGTACCTATAGTTACCCAAGAATAGTAAACGAAACGTCATTAACAACAACCACTTGACAGTAAACCAACAAACGAATTTGAATAATTCAAATTTATACAAATTTTGAAACACGAAAATGACATCAAGCTTATCGTTTTTTAACCAATACTAAAAACTACGAATATCAAAACATAAGTTCTATTTAACAAAGTACAACTTACTAAAGCCTCACCATAATGCAAAAAAATAAAAAGTAACTAATTTTTTATAAAAATATCAAACCTAAAAATTAAAACTTTCTAACCTACCATTACCAACCTAACCAAAGTCTTCAAATCGGCCTACCAAAATTGTAAACCGGAGTTAGGCCCATACTACTGAACCCGGTTCAACAATCTAACTAGAAGCGCTTTGAACCGCTATGTTTACAAAACCCGGTTCAACTCCAACTTCGACATCCTTCTTCTTTCGCATTTCCAACACTTTCCGATGGCTGTTCGAATGAACTTCAACGGAAAAAGTTGGACTACACGCCGGTCTATACTCGGGAAAAAGCCGGCCTGACTTGTACCTAACTCCACATGCATTACACAATGTTTTCGGACCTAATGGACCGGTTCGCCACTGAGGTGTCTTTTGCACTTGACAATGGGTACATCTTCTTTGACTCAACGACTCACCTGAACCGGGTTCATTATCCTGAACCGGGTTTTTTCTTTGCTTCTTAACCTTTGGCTGCTTTTCGAAAAGGTGGGTGAAATAAACCGGGTTCATCATTAGCATTGGAGAAGTTATCGATGAGTCATGAGATGACGATGAATTCGAAGACGACTCGGTGAACGAACGAGACCCGGTTGACCAAACCCGGCCGGCTTTCCTTGACCGTTTGGTTCGGAATTTCTTCGGAACCGGGTAGGTTAACCCCAAAACCGTGAAACCATGAGATGCTACACTAACAACCGGTTCGAACCGGTTCATTGTGAATTCCTTTTCCTTCAATATTGCCGGCGGAAATAAAAGTGTATTATGCTCCGACATGGAATCATCCACAATTGTTGATAGCCATTCAAGGCTTTCCATATCATCTATCTGAAAATTTAATAAAAATTAAATTTTCATAAATTGTCAATTCAAATTTAATTTCCATGCATTAAATAAAATAAAATATTCGTAATTAAAATTAAATATTTTCAGGTTTAAGAGTTAATTAATTACCTTACTTTTTCTTTATTTTTTTCTTAAATTTCAAAAATATTTTACAATTTTTAATATAATCGGCTTGAACTGAATTTTGAACGAAAATTCAGTTTAAGCCCATATATAACAAGCTAAATTCAACTACAAAAACCATGTATAAAAGTAAAAACCTATATTTGCTTTTCTTTTTTCTATAATAAATAGTTTAATTTTACAAAATTTTCACAGGACAAAATAAATTATTGTACCATGATAATAATAGCCATAAATAACCAAACACAATAAAACCCTAAACAAAAAACTCATAATTTAAGAAAGTGACAACATGATGACGTCATCACTTTACCAACAAAGAAAAGGTAAAAAATTACCGGAAGAGGAAGGTCATCTCCGGTGAGCGAAACAAGGTCACCACCAGAAGAAGAAGAGGTCGAAAAATCACTTGAATTCATGGAGTTACTACAACTATCGTTATCCTGCGACGAAGAAACCGAAGCAAAATCTTCCTCATCCTTAAACCCATCCTTATCGGACAGGTCCAACAAGTCATCAATAGAGAACTCATCCGATGAAACATGATTAACAACAACGTTGTTAAGCCATAATTCTTGATCATATGACGAGCTTTGTTGTTTGGATATTATTTTTGAGAAAAGACTTGATTTCAATGCTCTTGCTTCAATACAATACTCCATTTTGCTAAAAAAAATGTTGATAACTGACAACGCTGAATGAATTATTATCTGTATGAAAAAAAGATGCGAGGTTAAATGATGGGTGTGCGAAAAGTAAAGTTTAAGGAAGAATTTAGTTAAAAGAAGAAGTATATATGTATATAGATACAATAATTGTGTATGTATAGGTGTGATATAACATACGAGAGAGAGAAAAAATATCGTGAATATTTTTAGTGAAATGAAGAGCTGGTTAATGTGCGAACCTCATGGATATGTGGACTCCATGTTTATTTCCTTTATCCTTTTTATACTATTCTTTTATTTTTTATTTATTTATAAAAAGAAAGTAAATAATCATTACTTCTTTCATGCTTCTTCTTATGGATTTTTACCAGACAAAGTTTTATATCATTTCCTATATTACGGTAATTGTGTTAATTAAGTATTTATCCAAAGGGTATTACGTAATATCCATGTAATTTTATAGTGGTTTAATTTTGTTATTTATATGATCATATTATGTTTGGTAAGTACATAAGGATAAATGTCATTCTAAACAATTTTACAGACAATATAATATCGAAAAATCTTCTAATTTGGTATAAGATTTATGAGTTGGGATTAAATGGAATTTAAGATAACTTTAAGGGTTTGTCTAGCATTTGCTCTTAGGATAACGTTTACGTGATTAAAAAAAAAAGAAAATCAGTTTATTCAATTGTAAATCATATTTAATTATAGTAATTAATTCGCAATAAATTTAATTAATGTGTTTTAAATACAATTTGTAATATAAAAAAAAAATGAGTTTAATAAATGTAAGTAAATGCTTTCAATGCACTAGTTGGACAATCTCTAACTTTAATATAAGATAAACTTAAATGTTAAATTTATTATTTATCATAATATGATTATAACTGGAAACTAAGGAAGATAAGAATCAATGTGTAGTATTATTATACAGACAAATGAGATGTATATAGACTCGTATTTTAGTACGAGATTGTGTTATTGATTTAATTAGGGATGTGTTAACCGGACCCTCCCTATCATGGGGTCCACCTATTTTAGTCAAAATGTACAAGTTTTAATGCAGACAGTACAGGCGACGGCAGCACTGTCTTCCACAAACCCTCCGTACAGGGGTCCAGTTAACTCATGCCTTTAATTAAGATGACCTTAACTTATCCGATTACACAGTGACGACACAGTGAGTGCAGTGCGGATGTATCTTAACTGTAAATTGTTTCAAAACTTAAAGTTGTTTTCATGATTGTTTTTTAACACCGTTAATGTGGTTATACTTGTGGTTCTACCGAAACTATTGACAATAGGTTGATATATCCTTGATAGTGTATGTATCATATTAGTTAAAAATAATGATCCATGTTAAATTTTGTAATTGTTTTTGCTTGAATTATATATATTCATCTTGTTATTGTAATTGTTCTTGTTTTGAGTTTTGTTTTTGTATATGTTTCTTTGAAAGTTTCACTTGTTTGGATTATTATAAGGTGGCAGGTTTGAATATAAATATGTGGGTAGGACCAAATCAGAAAGTCAAACATTTTTTGTTCCAAATTCCGAACATATATTTTTCTTCTCCATTTGACTCTGTAGAACTCTATGGAAGACCTCAATTTTATTATTTGGTTTCATTTTTTTGGTTTTGGGAAAAATAGATGATAATACAGCTTTCATTTTATAGATATAAAAACAAAATAAAAAGTCTTGTTTGCATAGTCGTGTGCATGTATAGTATTTAAATCCACGTTCTATTTTGTATGTTTTCATACATGAGGAGTAACATGATTGTTTGTTTCCAATTCCATCTCTACTACATAAAGAATAAAAATAATTACAAATTAAAGATTTAGAAGTCAGTTCAGATATAATATCATTTGAATTAAGGTATACCTAGGCTTCTACTCCTCTCTATGCATGCATTGTTGATACAATGGTTTTAACTTTTAACACAACGAAAAAGGTTAAAAAATAGATATATCAAAACTGCTTAAAATACTTATTTTGTTGTCGTTCAACAAAATGTTGCACACTCGATTGATCATTTTATATTAGTTCGATAATCTATATTTATCTTATCTTAACGATGTTACCACAATGTACACACAAAACTTTGCATCGTCTTTTTTATTTTCTTGAATGCACAGTGTTAATTAACTTGTTAACTCAGACTATCATATAGCCGTAATAATGATTAATTAGTCGTCATAAGGCTGCATCTTACTCGTATAATATTTAAAGTTTAACCCTCTCAAACACATAATGACGTAGCTTTTTTTGTATACTATATGCATATATCACTATCATTATAACGCATGCTTGCAAATAAACTTGTAGACTATAATTGCCGGATGTATATTATTTTTAAAAAGAATTTGTTAATGACGTACGATCTTTAGGGTTGTAAACGAATTGGACGAACTTCCACTGGTGAAGGCTTATTTGTGCTCGTTCTTTTAAATTTAACCGAACAAAAAAACAAACACGAATGCTTAAAAGGACGAAATTTCTTATTAATCTCATAATACTTTGTTCATGTACGTTCAATTAATTAATAAAGGATCATAAACGAGTTTGTTATCGATCAGTTCGTCAACTGTAATAATGTATGGTTCATTATTATCCTTAACAATCGTAAGAACAATCATTGTACGTTAGTAGTAAAAGAGTTTTATTAGCATATGAACGATCATAATTGGACAGGTACACTTACAACAAACACTTTATTGTGGAGTGTACAAATAGTTTCTTACAAGAAAGTAAGAAACTATACTATAAAATACACATTTGATCACAACTTAAAAGTTACGTAGTATTATAAACAAAAGACATTTTAAACTTACAAAGTAGTTGAAAACAACGAAAAGTATTTTATTGTTAAAATCACAATGTCCACAAAATGGCACCTTGTTTAGTTTAAAATTGAAAATTATGTGGCCGCCTTTTGTTTTTGAAAATTGAATTTGTACCCGTTCCATTCTTGTAAATAAAAAATACATAATATTCCGTGGGTTTGAATTTTCGAATCGGTTTGAAACTGTGAAAACACCCGCGGGATTGTAATTACTTTGCTCATGCAAAGAACTTACATTTGGCACTTTTTTATAATCATGTCTTTTTCTTTTTACTAATGATGTTAACAAGTGTAGTTGAAGCCCCATGCAACTATTGATGGGGAAATTTAAAAAAATGTGAGTCCATATGATATTTATTTATAGGAAAATGCTATTTTCACTTATAAATTATTTTTATTTATCATTCAACTCATAGAATTCTGACAAATGTTAAAACTGATATCTTTGATACAGAGAGAAAATTAATAAAGAAAATATATACTCTGTAATATTCTTGTGTGTGCAAGAGGATTAATAAGAGGATATTGTAATAGAGACTTTAGCAATACTCTTATTTATAACCTGATTCAAATTTGGGGTATATTGCTAAACTTACGACATCGAATCACATTTTGTCGATTTTATCACGGCACTCATTGCATATTTATTTCTCACATTTATCATTTTATTTAATAGCTCAATACTCCCCTAACGTCACAGAATTACATATCTCCTTGCACACACTTCCATTCTTCCCGAAAATTACACCATCTTCACCATCGTCTCATTCTGATCATGATGACACCTGTCTCGTCCGTTTTCCTGCAAACCGGTTAAAGAAATGGGACCCCGTTTACACCAAACGCTTTCTATAACGCGACATCAAGTGAAGCGATTACGATTGTTTCAACAGAATGCACTAAGCCCCATGATCTGACAAGGTTCGTCTTCTCTTTCCCATAAAAACATTAAACATTTGGTGTGTTTGAGAGGGGCTTATATGAGGCTTAAATTTCAAAAATAAGCCCAACCCAAAAATAAGTCTCGTTTGGCGTAGAGACTTATAGGGAAGCTTTTGAAATTATAAGCCCCAGCCCAAAAATAAGCACAGCCCCGAAAATGAGGCTAAAATTTTTAGACATGACTTTTAACATGTTAAATTACTTAATTGCCCACAAAATATCCAATATATACATATGTTAATATAATTATAAGTCATTTTTATTAATTTTATAATAATAAACTCTAACTTAAACATTACCAAACAAGTTTATGAAAATAAAAATTCTAGTTTCAGCTTATAATATAAGTATCAGCCCCAGCCCCAGCCCCAGCCCCAGCCCCAGCCCCAACCATTTTGACAAACATACCAATTATATTGCTTGTTTCATTGGGCCTCCTTCTTGGAGCCTTTTTAATGCAATCTTAGCTTTTTTTCAAAAAGACTTTAAAAGTACATATTGCAAATTTCCAATAAATATACACTCATCCAATTTCAAATAATTTATACAACTAGATCTTGCAACTCTTACCATGTTATTACAATAGTTCATATCTCACCACACTCATAAGGATTAAAAGTAACATATTTTTAGAAGTGTTATCATTGATATTATGCATGTATTTTGGTGATTTTAATAAACTTATGGTACTTAATGAAGAAAATTTGCTATTTTAGGTTAGTGAAGCTCACATGACCAAAAACGAGGAAAAAGTAAAGAAAATAAGCAAAAATGAAGAATTATTCGAAGTCTCGTTCTTCCCAATACATCTCCACCATTTTGGCCATAATTTGAGAATAATCTCTAATTTATTTGATTTAAAAGGACACAGAAATAGAAGATAAAAAGATACAACTTTTGCTTTGACCACTTTTGGTCAAAATGTGATCTTAACAGCCTACCAAACGAAAGAAAGAAAATATGCGCGCATGAATTTGCCCCCAACTGTAGGTTGAGACAGCAAATCGCGGGTTGACACCAACGGCGAAATGAGGTTGATTATCGCGGGTTGATGCCAACCATATGTTGAAACTGCCAACCGCGCGGTTGGGGCAATCTGAGCTGAAGAGTTACATTAAAGTGGATTTTTAAGCGTCAATGGATATACGTTTGTCTCTCTCTTCGGAATCTATCTCGATTCTCGTAAACTGTTATACTTCAAAGGAGTTTGTTATGGTATGTGGATTACGACAAAGTGATCCCCCATATCCATTTGTATTTCTTGTCATTACGGAAGCTCTGTAAGTACCAATGTTAAAGACATGTAAAAAAAAAGGTTTTTTAGGGTTTTTTTGCAAATGAAGGGTGCAATATTTTGCTTATACAATATGTTGACAACGCTCTCATTTTCGAGGAATGGTCCAAGACTAATGCTCAGTGTCATATTCACATTCTCAAGTGCTTTCATGACGTATTCGGTCTTAAAATTAATTTAGATAAACGTAAGTTTTTCGGTATTGGTGTTCCATTATCTGATGTCAAGATTACGGTCAAATCTGTTAATTGTTCTTGTAGCTCTTTGCCAAAAACAAGACACAAAATCATAACACTCATTCAATAAATGATTTAGATAAAAAAGAAAATCAAGATTCAAGATTAAGTTTATTGATCTTGTTGCCTATTTCTGAATTAAAAGAAGAGGAAGATTGCAGAGACAAATCTGGAATTTCATGTCAAAATTTTAAGTCTATGAACCCTAACCGTGGGGGTGTTTATATCGGCAAAATTTATGATTTTTTTTTTAAATATTTGGGTTTTATTGAAATTGTAGTGTTTAGTAAAACATATATATATATATATATATATATATATATATATATATATATATATATATATATATATATATATATATATATATATATATATATATATATCGATTAATTTGTGAATTTGACGGGCTTTTTGATTTTTTGAAGAGATGATTAGGTTTTTGGAATTTTATATGTATTTTAGTTTTGATAATTTTAATTAAAATATGCTTTTCGTTTCATTCATGGGTGTTGATTTTATACTGTTTTAAAAACATGATATTTGGGCGTAAGTACTACTTTTTGTTTAATATATTGCTGATTTTACATGGGTTTTAATTTTTATGCTATAACATTGATAATTTTATGGATATCTATTTTTTTTTAAACTTTCATGTGTCTTTTAAATGCTAATATGTACTCATAAGTATTGATTCTACGCATTTTGAATTATTTGTCGTCAAAGTGGTTCGTGATATTTTCGCGTCTTTTAAAGGTTGATATGTGCTCATGGATACCCATTATATATGGTTTATAAGGTAATCTAAGAGGCTGTGATCACAGGCTTTAAATGTTTCTTATAATTTCTGCTAACATGGGATTATTCACATTTAAACTTTGCAGCTATGGCCGATGGATACTCTTTTTCTAATAGTTTACAGGTCTAAGTCATATGAAATGAGACACGTGTGAAGTAGATCGTCAGTTTGTTTATGATTAATCGGTAAAGAGTACTAACTTTATATTTGTTATGATGCTTTTTTATCCTTTGAAAATTGTATAATTTTTTCTTACACTGCTAGATTGAACATTTCAGTCGTAAGTTGTTGATTGGTGTCTTAAAGATGGTATGGGTTTAAAGGATTTTCGGCATTCGCATTGATATGTGATTTTTGTTGTTCTCTTAATTTTGTTTGTTAGCTTTATTGATGTATAAATTTGGCAGTCATTCTTGACTGGATGAAGTGAATGTGTGAGGCATATGCTGGTGGTGGCAAGAGATTGCGGTTGACATAAGACACTGAAAAGGTTTCATTCAATGCGTTAACCGCTTTTGTTTTCTTTGCTATTGCAATTTTGCAGCGTCAAAAAGTACATTGTCTTAAGTAATCCATTTGTCACATATTAAATGTCTTGTTTGACTTTTAAAAATTTTCCATTTCAACTTTCTCCTTAACTATTTTTTGTGTGTTATATAATACTTGATGAAAAATATATGAATCGATGGAGTTTTAAATGTATTTTCTTTGGTATAATTTTAATCAAGTATTATATAACATAAACAAAAATATTTAAGGTTAAAGTTGAAAAAGAAGACATCAAACGTTAAAACAAGATATTTAATATGAGATGGAGGGAGTATGAGACTATGGTTTATGGTAGTGGTATGTAGATATAATTTTAATATTACTTGCTTGGCTATGATGATTTGGTCACTTGGTGACTGGATGGCATGAAATATAACAATGTTTTGGGTTTGCGGTTCCGAATATTTCCTGACAACCTTTCATGCCTGTTCTGATTTTAGGTCTGTTGCGCAGTCAACAATCCTATGATTTTAACCACCCAAAAATACAAAACCTTAAAGATCGTCGCAACTAAATAAGACCCAATTTATAGGACATATGAAATCCGCAATTATGTTGGCGATTTATACAAAACATATAAAATCGGTGGTTGTTGAGCGGCATTACATTTTTATATCATCTAATGTGGGTTTCTGTTTGTACTTTTTATATATAAACGTCATCCGTATGATGTTGTTTTGGGCAAATCGCAGTCGCTGAGCGAGGACGTGAGTTGTGTATAATTGTAAGTGATGTAAAGTGTTTCTTATTTGGCTGTATGTTCTTATACCTTTAGATTTCCAAAACTTTTGATTGTCTTTATAGTCTCAGAGTTGAATAAATATATTTTCTTATATCTTAATTCATGTTTAAGGTTGCCTTTGATGTTGTTATTATGGGAAACTTGTGTACGGTGCAACCATTTTTTTTTTTTCTCTACATAGGATAGCAGCAACACAGGTACAAAATTTTATTGTTGACGCTAATACTTTTTGTTATCAGGCTTATGTGTAAGGCAGTACATTTTTTTTTCCACATAATCCATAGGATGTTTATGTATATCTAATTTATATAGTAGTTTGTCTGGCTTTGATGATTTAGTAGCCTATTCAGTTATCATTTTGTAGCGGTAAAAATATTTAACACATAAAACTGCAACCGTGATTTGAACCCGATACGGTATCTGACCCTAACGATAGATAATTATAATTTTGTATTGGTAAAAAAATCATAACGCATGAAAATGTGACCGTGGTTTGCTCCCGATACGATATCTGGCCTTAGGGATAGGTATTCTTAGTTCGATTAATTAATACATAGTTCTTTTTTGTATTTAGGCTATCCCAAAAATGGGCATTGGCCATACTAATATTGTACTAAGGAGGATGAAAGAAATCGATTTAAAAACTCTGCATGATGGTTGGAGGCAAATTTACGGTTCGAAGTATGTCCAGATTGATGTGCCAGCTCGAGAGCCCAATGAAACAAGGTGTTTGTTTGGCAGTCTGCTAAGCATCCAAATGTAGAATGGGGCTGGAAAGACATATCTATATAGTGACGTTATCCATCACCATCAACCATAGCTTTAGGGTAATTCAATTTTCGATATACTTTGTATATTGTTTTCGTATATATAATATGGATAATCGTTGCTAGATCATTCTGTTGTCTGAATGATCCTTATATTTAAAAAAATCTAAAATTGGAGAATCTGGAGTGTTAAATCATAACGATACCTAATCTCTATTTGAAGACAGTGGAATCCAGATAGGGCATGAAGATGATATCCAGATGGAGTATGAAGAAGATAATGGTAAGGCGACTAATGACGTAGTTTTGGGAAAGGGAGGAAGAGCGGTGATCCGAACTAGAAACTTCGTATAAATGTTGATTCAGGTGTTGAGCGACACGACCATTATTTTGTGGTTTCAGATACTCTTCCCTTACATTAATAACATGCCCGACATTCACATGGAAAAGATGCACATGCTTGAACCTGAAAATGCACATTTAAATGGTGGTTCATAGCTTTTGTGTTTTATATTATGTTAAAATCTATTATGTTTTGTCATGAATCAAAAGCCTATCAGGATGTCTTAAGGGTTTTGCATTGAAAATCCAAAAATGTTGGCAGAGCTCTCTGTATGTAGACAATACTTTGTTTACAGTTGTGGTTAATGGGGATGCATCAATTTCGATCAACTTATTTGTGTATGGAGTTCGAGAATAAAACCTAATGTAGGCAATTGGACAAGTTTTACGAGTTAAAGAATCTAAAAATATTCAAAAATCGTTGGAGTATTTGATTAAATCTTGAGCTTCACTACGTATAGACTTAAAATTATATCGAATACCCTCAACGCTTCTTTAGATTTTTTGGTTTCGTTACCTCTTAAAGTTTGTGCAATCAAATGCGTTTAGTTTTTTTTCTTCAGCAACACATGTTTAGTTGCCGTGACTCTATTTGAATTATAATTATATGTAAAAAAGTTAGTGTTCGATTTGTTTGAAGTAAACTTAATCTAAACATATTTAGTTTCGTGAATCTTTTCAATTCTTATATTTGACAACTTTTCCTTTTTCAGCTTCTTTAATGTTTATTCATTTTTTTTTTCAAAGGTGCTCATTATGTGAACAATACTTAAAATAAATAAACACATTGTAAAACAGTCTCAATAAACATATCTTAAAATACATCTTGGAACACTCAACCCCCCCCCCCCCCCCCCCCCCCCGCTAGATCATTCTGTTGTCTGAATGATCCTTATATTTAAAAAAATCTAAAATTGGAGAATCTGGAGTGTTAAATCATAACGACACCTAATCTCTATTTGAAGACAGTGGAATCCAGATAGGGCATGAAGATGATATCCAGATGGAGTATGAAGAAGATAATGGTAAGGCGACTAATGACGTAGTTTTGGGAAAGGGAGGAAGAGCGGTGATCCGAACTAGAAACTTCGTATAAATGTTGATTCAGGTGTTGAGCGACACGACCATTATTTTGTGGTTTCAGATACTCTTCCCTTACATTAATAACATGCCCGACATTCACATGGAAAAGATGCACATGCTTGAACCTGAAAATGCACATTTAAATGGTGGTTCATAGCTTTTGTGTTTTATATTATGTTAAAATCTATTATGTTTTGTCATGAATCAAAAGCCTATCAGGATGTCTTAAGGGTTTTGCATTGAAAATCCAAAAATGTTGGCAGAGCTCTCTGTATGTAGACAATACTTTGTTTACAGTTGTGGTTAATGGGGATGCATCAATTTCGATCAACTTATTTGTGTATGGAGTTCGAGAATAAAACCTAATGTAGGCAATTGGACAAGTTTTACGAGTTAAAGAATCTAAAAATATTCAAAAAGCGTTGGAGTATTTGATTAAATCTTGAGCTTCACTACGTATAGACTTAAAATTATATCGAATACCCTCAACGCTTCTTTAAATTTTTTGGTTTCGTTACCTCTTAAAGTTTGTGCAATCAAATGCGTTTAGTTTTTTTTCTTCAGCAACACATGTTTAGTTGCCGCGACTCTATTTGAATTATAATTATATGTAAAAAAGTTAGTGTTCGATTTGTTTGAAGTAAACTTAATCTAAACATATTTAGTTTCGTGAATCTTTTCAATTCTTATATTTGACAACTTTTCCTTTTTCAACTTCTTTAATGTTTATTCATTTTTTTTTTCAAAGGTGCTCATTATGTGAACAATACTTAAAATAAATAAACACATTGTAAAACAGTCTCAATAAACATATCTTAAAATACATCTTGGAACACTCAACCCCCCCCCCCCCTCCCCCCGCCCTCTCTCTCCAAAAAAATAATAAAAAAAAAAAATACCAAACCATTGATTAACAACTAAGGACGCGTTTGGTTTGTGGGTTTTTAATTGGTTTTGGGTTATAAATCCAAAACTAGTTGTTTGGTTGGTTTTTTGAAAGTTGGGTTTAGTATAGTGTTATAAATATTAGGGGATAGAGAAAAATATAGGGGTTAGAGAGGTTTTATGACACATGTGGGGACACATTTTTTTTTTACCTCACACATCTTTTTATTAATTCATTATTACTAATATATAAAACTTTTACGGAGTAATTTATATTTTAATATTTAATATATCTTTTAGTATTATTTTCTCTCTCCTACATCAAATCCAAATTTAAATCCTAATCTACAATTTTACATTCAAATTCAAATCCTAATCTAAACCCATCTACAAATCAAACGGGCCCTAAAAACTTTGCTGAATATCGGATGATCGACAATAATGATGTTAGGAAACAATTGGCGAAAATTTTAGTGTTTTGCATTTTCGGCAAACGGCTCCGTATTAGTATTTAAAAATAGTTTGTGTTTTACAAAATGAATTGGATGCGTCTCTAAGATTGGTTGCATTTTTTTTCCTTACGACAATATCCTTTCGTATGTAATATATGCATGTTTGTTAAAACTGTTTGTAGTTATTGTTAAACTTATTTTGCAACCCACTTTTTAAGACACCCATTGAAAAATGATGCTAGGCAGGTTGTTTGAACCACTCATGGTGCTGTGTCTCTTATAAAGTTTAATTATTATGTCTTTTTTAATATGTTAGACGATTAGCAAAAACAAGATCATTTGTATTTTGGCAAAGTACTAAGTCTCTTAAGATGTCTAATTCTTTTGTTCTTTTTAACATGTTAGGATATTTATCAGATTTAAATTGACTTTGACATCACGCTCGGCAACCAAATTTTTCGTTATAAATACGTAATTGACCATTGGAAAATATGGAAAGTGTGAGATTCCAATCCCACTACAACTTTCTTTTTTACTTTTAATTTTGGCCCCAAAAGATGGAGCAATAGTGCCTTTATATCCCATGAAGGGTATTTGCCTTAATCATTTTATCTCATTTAAAGGTTGAAATATATGTGACACTATGTGGAAATATAATATGAAAATTATTATCATACGTACAACAGAACTAAAAATAAAAAATAGGAGATAATATAGATATGCGCGGGCAAGACCGTTGTATACACGTACTCTTTTTAAACGAAAGCCTACACATCCAACGAGTTTGTATCTACGGTATGTAGTGTGTGCAAATTGATGTGTGTGCGCTCAAAATGAGGATAGAACGTATATCTGTTTATACTTATAGAATTTACAATGTTATCGTGATCAAATGTTATTTTAGAGACGACAATGCATTGGTAGACCATATGAATTATGAGGTCATAAGAATAGATGACCTCTCTAAGATGAAGACTCGAAGAGCTAAATCAAATGTGTCTCAAATATGACATAAATAATAAAATGTGAGAAGAACGCGCGTCAACCAACAAAAAAGAATGGTAGAACGGGAGAGAAAACACATTCCCACAAAAACCATAAACAACTTAACGAATAAAGCAATTGTGTGAAAGTAAATCTGAGCAGATTGATCAATTGATACACTAATAAATCATGTTTTTGAGTGGGAGGAAAAAGAAAGTAACTTATTTAAATTACATGTATGCCCTTTAGTTGTTAATTTCAAAATTTTAAAAAAGGTATATTAGTATTTACACAACGTATGCTTTCCCTTTCCTCTCAAAATTGGGTGGAAGATTTTCTTAACAAAAATTTCTCCTATCTTTCTTTCCGTTTTCCTTTCCCCTCTTAAACACAAAAGGAATTTTTTTTCCTCTCAAAACACATAACTCGAGAACCTAGTGTAAGTGTCCACTTTCTTATGTATGACGCCATTTTCACAATAAAAACTAAATATCAAATTAAAAGGTTGTTTTGAAAGGGTAAAAAAGAAAAAATGCGTTATGTACACGGAGGTCACTAAAGTTTCAGAAAAATTTGCCCTAAAGAAACAAAGTTTCATTTTGTGCTTTTAGGTTACTAATGTAAATGTTACCGGGTCTTTATGTTACCATTGTTTAATCAAAAAAATTGACCCCTCTCTTATTATAACAAGTGCAATACTCGTGCGTTGCACTGGTTCCATGTCATATTAACATAAGCTTCTGCATCAATTTCAAGGGTTACAAGAGTCCTTTGCTTAAAAATCCTTCAAATCAAGTTCTTAAGGGTGTGTTTGGGTAAACTGGTTCCTCTGTGATCCAGTGTGTTATTGCTGTTACTTTTTGTTGTTGCATGTTTCTTTAGTGTACATTAGGACATTTGAACTTTAAAATCCATTACTTGTTTGTAGGAAAGTCAAAATTCACTTGTACCCCTTGTTTTCAGCCACTGTTTGAACTTTTGTAATCACAATCATCCATGTTAGCTCATTAGTAGTTAAACTAGCTTTAATTAGTCTCAATATCGCCTAACAAAACATAATCAGTCAATTTATTAGGATCAAAGTTCGTATAAGTCAACTTAGCTCAAAAGTTCATAAAGTCAAAATAGCACTTTGGTCAGTTTTTATAAAAATGGGAGAATTTCTCTAGGATTCAATTTTCACTTTCAGCTCCTAAATTTTTCGATAATCAAACTTTAGCTGCTTATCTTACTTGGACTATTTTTAATATAATTTTTAGATTTTTTGTAAGAGCTTATTCCAGGGCTTCTTTTAGTTTTCTGAAAACCTCCCCTGTGTCAGGGGTGTTGAATCAATTTCTTAGGCTTGCATCTTGTTCCTTATTGTATCCTATCTCTATATCTTTGTTGTTTTTGATAGCTTGCTGTATCACCTTGTTGTGCATATGTTCATTGCTCAGTTTCATGCTTATTTGCTCACTTAAATTGTCACATGAATTCATTACCACTTAAATACTTACACTGAGTCATCAGTGTAAGTACTCAAGTTCATAAGCTCACCCAGAGCTTATTTGTGGACCTTAGCTTGTGAACTTTGGGTTTTTGGAAATCCCATACACCCAACTTGTTAGTTCCTGTCTCCATTTGGCTTCTAGCTTATTGGATAAGCTTGGAATTAGCCTTGAACTTGGTCTGCAGTTTGTTTTGTTAACTGTGTGGCTTATTTCAAGCTTGCATTCTCAATTTAGCCCATTTTAAGCACTTCTAAGGAAATAAGCTCACCAAGGGCTTATTTTCGAGTTCCACCATAGTTGTTTTCACAAAAGTTGCTTGTTTTCAGTGTTAAATTAGTGTTGTAAAAAAAAAAAAAATCATCAATCACAAAAGTTGGCATGGGTACAACCGGTTGCCCTTCCACAAAATGACCATATTGTCGCAAGTTTATAAGTATGATGACCAAATTAATAAACCCGATTACATTAGTAACCTAAAAGCACAAAATGAAACTTTGTTTCTTTAGGGCAAATTTTGGTGAAACTTTGGTAACCTCCGTGTACCATAACCCTATTTTCTTGCAAGTGTCAGCTACAATTATGAATTAAAAGGTTTGTCTCTTCAAGGTATTGCTTATTAAATTTAAAAAATCAATTAATAAAAATAATTTACAAGTTTAATAAATACGTATTGAATTTATTTTTTTAATTTAAAAGAAAACTTCAACATTAATTCATAGTAAATTACTAACCATTGAAAACACTTGTTTGACAATTTCATAAAATATAGTCATAATTAAATTATTCAAACAATCAGGTATTCTATTTAAAATAGGGTTCTTGTAACTTGTATTGTGTTCTTATAAGCATAGGCGGAGCTTTAGCAAGACAAAAGAGGGCTTTAGCCCCCCTAGGATTCTTCAATTTGACATAAAATACCTTTATACTAATATATATTTAACATTAGAAACCTTATATTTTATAGATATATAATGAATTGGCCCTCCTAAGTTTCAGGATCTACACTTCGGCCCTCCTAAAAATTTTAGGCAAGCTCCGCCATTGCTTATAAGTACAAATTAAGTACACTATAAATATACTAAAAGTATATAGGGACTCAAATAAAAATGCATTTATTTGTATTTTTATGTAATTCTTATTTATTTTTTCGTAAACACTTATGTATTTATTTGTGAACCTAAACTACAAGTTAAGAAAACCTTTTAAAATAAACTTATGTATATATATAGTCAGATATGTTCCTTCGCTTATATATGTCCAGCTCACTAGACTATTGCTCAACTTTTGTTCGAAGGCACAATATTCTCAAGAAGAAAATGCGATTGGGGCCCACTAAAACAATCATGTGACCCAAAAAATGCCCATGTATTTGTCTTTATTTACGGAAATAGACACGCGTTAATTACGCCGCCTCTTTTCTTTGTGAAAGTCACGTGCTGACGGTAAAGGCGCGTGGGTCCGCCAATCTTAACGACTTTTCCTCGTGCCTACATACAAGTTACTTAAACACGTATGCTAATTGTTGCTAAACTTGAAATTGGTTTAATTGGACCATCACAGGGCAAATTAGAAGAAGATTGCTAGAGGCACACGTCTAATACATAAATATCTACACGGGTGTGTGGAGTGTGGTTATTAGTGTTGCAAATGAACCGGACGAGCATGAATAGATTTTAGTTAATATTCGTTTGTTTAATTTTAACCGAATAAATAAATAGACAAGAATGTTTAAACGAAAGAATTTCTTTGTTTTTTTTTTTTTTTGTTCATTAGCCAATGAGGTTATTCGTATCCGTTTATGTTCGTTCATTAAAAGATTAAACGAACGAACATAGATGAAAATACGAAGACAAACAAAAACTATATGGAGAGTACAAAATATTACTCTGTATGTTTTATGTGTGTTATTGTGTTTAAGTAAATTAAGTTTATACGATATACGACCACTAACATACGAACACAAACAAATATTAAGGAACGTATAGTCAAACTTTCAAAAACATAAATGAAGGAAATATATTTTTATTTATACTTGTTCATTTAACTAAATAGACACAAAATCTTGTGCATGTTAATTTATTTAATATATAAACACACGTAAATGAACATTTTACCGTACAGTTTATGAACCGTAGTGGTTATAGTCACCAAGACTGCATTAAAATATCCAATTTGTTGTTTTGACGTTGAGTTTTATCTTTTAAAAAAACAACAAATTTGATATAAGAGCATTCACAATACATAAATCATGAAAAGTTTTTTACTATTCTATAGAGCTTTTAGAAAAGCTTTTTTTATTGTAACACGAGAATGGCAGCGGTCCGCCGCGTTGCAGGCGGGCCTATTTTTCGGCCGAGGTGATTTTGCATAAATAAAGGATAATAATCAAAAAACCTTAAAATACAAAGAGTCACCAAAAGCTTGTAGCGGTTTACAAAAACATACTGTATATAAGGGAAGCAAGATGTAGCTTTTTTATTTACAATGTACCTGGCAACTACATCTGTTTTAGCAATAGGCATGTAAACCGTCTTTGAGTTTGATTTGCTTGATACTGTTGTGAAAGCGGGTCTTTGTCGTTTAGGCACTCCGGCCGTTGGAGCTCCTGAATGTTAACAATCCTGCAGCACCAAACATAGGTTTAGGTATGAAAGTAATCATAGGAAGCAGCTAGCCGAATTGGTTAACAACAGGCTTTTCTAGCCTTTGAGTCCCAAAAGCCAACTACATTGAGTAAAAGACTAAATGTAAATACATGATTGCATAGTATATGGGCCATTTAAATGCAGCTGTAAACATAAATCACCAACAGCTTTTAGGATAACATTTTATACCAATTATATCAATGCAGTTTATATCCTTTTTTTCAATGACTCCCTCTTCCGAATACTTATTTCAACTTTGTATCTCGCTGCATGATTCAAACTGATTTGAAGTAATATAAGCGTTTCTAAATGTGTATTTGGGTGAAGTAATATAAGTCTTTCTACCATCAGAGGTTGTAGGGAAAGAACATGCAACACCTAATCTAAGGATGAATAACAGGACTCGGGGGATGGTGATGCAGTATTTACACATAGATTTTCGTGTGTACGCTTAACCTGCTTATACGATTTGGTATTTGGCTTAGGAAACAACCTGACACCAACCACATTCCCTACATGTTTTCTAAAGTCATTTGCAAAGTAAATTCCATATTTTGACCATCAAGTTCTGAATCCCATTTAACACTCCTAAAACAGATTCGCAAATACCCTTTAAATTACATATATTATGATACGTATGAACCATTTACCTTTGATTCTCTCTTAGGTTCAATTGGACATGGTTTAGGTGCGGTTTCTTTCTTTGGTTTAGTTTCGGCTGCAATTTTAGAACATTAAGAACCTAAAAATGTAATCGAAACATTGAGTTGAACTGACCATTTCAAACAATTTGTGGCCTCATAACTAAGCAATTAACGTGAGCCTATTAGGCACTCTTCAGTAACTTTACTTAGTATATTACAGCAACTTCACTAATCATCCCAATTAGTAATAAGTTAGAAAATGCACACATTAGACCCACTAATTTAGTCAACTTTCGTGGAAAATGCAACATGTGTAGATTACGGAGTGTCACTGGTGCTTTCAACTTTTTTTTTACAGTATGGAAAATTCTTAACGGAAACAATCTCATCAGACCTGTAATTTTAAGAAAGCATAAAAATTCAGTTGTTGTCACGAATATTCAGTTTGAGGTTTGTTACTATGTTATATATGAGTATTTGTCTCAAATTTTAATCACATATTTCATTTAAATCCATATTTTTTTCTTCTATAATAGTTCGAAAGAAACATCCGTAGCCTTGAACGATGCATACCAGTGTATCCTAACACTTTACACTAACATCTATCACAACAATATAATGTGGGGAAAAAAATGAGTTGTAAAGAGGGCCAAACCTTGAACCACTGAGAAGCTGTCACCAATCTAGAAAAAACAAACGACTCAAAAGAAATCACCGTGAACACTGGTCGCCGTTAATGCCAATAATTTCGATGTATCCGCTTTGAGTTTTTTCTTAAGAATAGGTGATAATACATTTGCTTAAGCTTCTCTTTTTCTGCGTATTTCTGCTCATCCGCCTCTTCTTCCTCCACATTTTTTCATCCCACAGCCTATTTTTCGTTGCAAAAGTCAGTTAAAAAAACGACCCTTTTTGACCCGTTTCTTGACCTACCTTTCGTCACCCTACATTCCGAAAAGCCAATGCGTAGGCAAATCTGAAATTATAGTAGCAATCATAGAATTAGTAAATTTGGGAACCGACTAATGTTTAACATGAGAAATGCAATTATATATTCATGAAACATTAGTTCAGGGTTGACTGAAATTGTACCGGCATTTACCTGCGACTGGCGAGTTTAAACGGTCATTATGGACACCCGAAACTGTAGCCATATTTTTCATTTATGCAGGTCTGCACGAAACACATGTATATTTTGCAATTGGTCAATTATACCTGCACAAATGAAGGGGGAAAAAAGGTCATCGTGTTGGCCAAATCCATGTAGAAAGATCTTTTAAGCACAATATAGGTAAGTCAGGACCAAAAAGATCTTTTAAGCACAATAAGCTATTACGGTATTTACATCATTCTTTGTGGCAAAAGGAGCATACTTGGTGTCTATCATCATTCCTGATGCTTCATTCTTTTGGCCTCTGGTGTGGTTGTGCCTGCTGTCTCGTCTCCGAACAGTTCTTTACGGGCTGAGTCTTTTGTCACCTCAGTTTTAGGGACTGAAAGTCGGACCTATTCAGTTATGTGTTCTGCACATAAACAAAGGCAACAAAACAAATATGTAAAAATAACCTCACACGTTTGACTTACTCATACAAAATAACCTTTGACTTACTCATACAAAATAACCTTTGACTTACTCATACAAAATAACCTTCTCCACACTGCCTTCTTGAACATATTTGATTCATTTCCATCTAAACCATTTCTCTAACCTCACACGTTTGACTTACTTATACAAAATAACCTTCTCCACACTGCCTTCTTAAAAAAACAGATTATTTAACACAAAATACATGTTAAGCCATATATCCAATAATCCAGAAAAGCTAATGTGTGTACTAACTCTCCCAAACATGGGGATTATTTAAAAAAAGGTATATATTGCATGCAACAACTAAACGAACGTAACGCAAATAACCACACATACCTTGATTCATAAAGTGTTCGATCCATTATTGGCAACCAAGGTTTCCGAAGCAGCGTTCCTTTCTTTTTGTATACCTGTAACAACAGCGGTTTGCAGAAAGCTAGTGCACTTTGGTATTGCCGTTAAACAATTAAATTGCAAAATATCGTACAACTACTAACATGCATCAACTAATTTTCATACATGTAACGAAATCTTACAAAACATAGCGTTGTGAGGTAGATGAAACCAAGTTCCTTTGCTGTACAACACAGACAACACACATAGTATAGACAATCAAACTACTAATTTGTTAGCCATTAATTCAAGTTAATAATATTAATAGTCAACTTTTTAAAAGGGCATAATCTCAACTGCTACAACACAATAAAGGTGAATGCGAAAGTCAGTACCTCCTGAGTCTCTTCAAAGTTGTAGATTCGATACCAACTAAATGCTTGCCTGTCTTTCCCAATGGACTTGTGTTTGTCGTAAAGCACATTATCTAAAAAAAAGCAACCACCGCGGGCACGAATGCATCTGCTGACAATGGAATGTTGACTATGTTACTATGTTGTTGAACTACAAATTAATAAAAAGCAAAATGGTTACATAAGAGTCACTCTTTGTGAAATAATATCGACATTCACAGGTCGCATGAGCACAATCATAAAAGGCAAATAATTTCATTCACCTAATTTTCAGGCGATTTCTTCTCAGCCACTTCGGCGGCGTTCACTTTCTTGGTATATCTTGCCTCTTTTGTTTCAGCAAGCCTATAATCTTTTGACTATTAGCTAGTTGCGACTGCCTGCACTTTCACGCAAGTAAGTTACTTCAGGTCATCCAAATATGCAAAAATCCTAAATGCACAAATTTAAATGCCTATATTACCACACACCAGCTTATTTGAAACTACTTATGTTACCTTCTTTTCATGAACTCGAAACAATCCCTATCTTATCTTATTTCTACCTACTTATCTTAGGTTCATATCACGAATTTCAAACCACTTATCTTAGAATTAAAATGAGAAGGAGCTGAATTACCGCAACTTGTTTTGGGTTACATGTTTAACTCCCCAACGTGTTGTTTGTTCCGTTCATGTGGCATCAGCTACTTTGAAACTGTACCTCCCTTTATACCATGTAAACTGCAAATTCAATATTTGAACTCGTAAACAATTATGGTTACAATTTCGCATAACTAAAGGCGAATATGACAAAAAAAAATAAAACTTTAGCCTAACTTCTCGCTTGATTCCCCAAACTTGTTCCAATTCATGATGCATTTCTTTGGTGACAATTAGCTGGTAAGTGCAAAAAAATAAAATAAATAAACTACGGCACGCAAACTAATATTTTTGCACAAACTACATGATATTGCAACAAAGGACAAAATAAAAAATATTATACCACAAGATTGCATTGCAACCGGCAACCGTCTTCGGCTTCGTCAATGACTTGTGAAACAAAAACCAAAAGTATGAGCTAATAATAGTGGGCGAAATAGTCCATCTTTCCAAGAGCTTCGGATAACCAACATCCATTAGCTAATCATACTATAGCAGGCGATTAATTTCAGAAGCAACATAATACTACATGTAAATATACAATAATCAAAAATCCTGACATTAAATTTGCATACCTAAATCACAGTGACCCAGATGCTTAAAATAACTACCCATCAACAAATTTCATATCTTTTAAAGTTTTACTACCTAACAGCAAATCAAGTTCCTATCTTTTTAACTATATAAGCAATTTCAGTGTGTTTTTATGCTTGACTTACCAAATGATCAAGATGAATAGTGGCAAAAGCTACTTGACTTACCAAATGACTACAATAATAAGAAGCAACACCTAATGATTTTCATCAATAAAGCATAAAAACTAAAACCCCATTTTTTTCTTATATAAATCTAATCATTAACTTCATACCTGGGTTTGCAAATTGCAAAATTCGTTTAGAAGCAAACCCCCTATTTTCCTCAGCGATTCTCTAATCCAGACCTCATCATCCACCTCCGTTTCCGCTGGCATATGATTCTCCACTGCTTCCCATCATTCACCTTCTTTTCACAGCGATCCACCTAATCGGAAAATTTAAAAGATTAAAACATTATTAGTTCAACCTAATATAAAAGTGATCAAGAACTGCAATAACTATTTATGATAATTGAATATGAATAAATCAAAGAGAAAAATAGGGAAACGCTTCAAACCTGCAATTTATGATTTTCTTTTTTACATAATCGTCTTTTTCATCTAAACCTTAACTATGGCGATGTGCCCTAACTGTGGCGATGTGTGTGTGATAACTGTTGATGGGGATAAGAAGTGTGTACAATAAGGATAAGGTCACCTATCTAACTTTTTTTTTTTTTTTGGACCGGGCAAGAGGCAATAGACGGATTATTGGGCCAAGGTTGTGGGCTATTTTTTGGCGGGAAAAAACGTGGTACAGTAAAGCTGGGAAAAATTTTAGACGCAAAACAGCATCGTTTTGGTCTTGTTTTAAATAAACTTATAATGAGGTTTTCCAACAGCTTTTTACAAAAAAATTGTCAAACACCAAGCTTTTACAAAACCCTACTAGTCAGTGATTTATGTAGTAAAAGCATTCAATGCATCTAAACTAAAAAAATATATGCATTAAATGCAAAAAGTCATTAAAGACTTTTGCATTGTGAATGTTCTAAGGGGGTGGCAATGCACTCGGCATCAAGGCTCGGCAATGGATGCCGATCGGCATCCTCCATAACCACATCTTCGGCATCGTGAAATCGGCATGGTGAACGGGATCTCATACCGAATCGGTATGGGCTTCTCCAAAAAAAAGAACGTTGGCCATTAATGTTATTTGTATTCTCCAAAATAAATCATGGTGCATCACCATTGCCACTAAAAAATGAAGGAAAGGCATGGTAAATTATGAAATGTGTTGACCACATTTGATTGGTTAAAATTTTTTAAAGATGAATGATGGTGCATCACTATTGCCACCCCTTAAATGACCAAATAACCAAGTTTTACACCAAATTTAATGTTGCACCAAATATATAATACATCAATTTAATACCATTTTCTAATGAAAAGCCTTATATTTGTTACTCTCAGAGTCTTAAAATGACTGCTAATTTTGACTTTTTTTTATTATTGTTTTTAATTTTTTGTTATTTTTTTCGACTTTAACGTTAAGTATTATTCTTAGTATTATATAATATTTGATGTAAAATATATAAATAATTTAGTTGTTAAATGTATTTTTATTGGTATAGCTAGTTATAATACCCGCGCACGCGCGGGTTTTTAAATTTTTTTTAATGATATATTTTTATTTCTTAAAAAACAAATAATTTAATCTTTTTTTTTTATGATTTTTAATTATATCTATTTATTATTAAATATAATCATTTAAAAATTTTAATCATGTTGTTAGTTGCATCTTATATATATATTTTTTTATATATCTTATACTTGTGTAGTATTGCATCTCATCTATATTTTTTTTTATTTATTTTCTACTTATGTAGTATATCAATAAAACAAATTTTTAAAATTTTAAATTAAAAAATAATAATTAAAATATTACCTAATAAGTAAATATTATTTTTTTCGAAATACGAAAGTACCCACTAGGTATTTTGTTTTATTATATAAAAGATTTTCATGAAGTATTATATAACACAAACAAAAATTCTTAAGGTTAAAGTTAAAAAAAAAAAAAAAAAAAAAAAAAAAAAAAAAAAAAAAAAGTCAAAACATAACAATTATTTTGAGACGGAGAAAATATTACTCATTTAGCTTAATATAAAATATTCTCTTTGTAATAACATAACTACATAGTAGAATAGTAGATATTGTTTTGAAATCTTTGGGGAATATGTTTAATACATACATTCATGGTTGTCAGGATCCCGATCCTGATCTTAGGATCTTACGATTTTACGATACTAATAAGCAAAAACGATCCGGATCTTACATAGGATATTTGAAAGCTTAAGATCTTATAGGATCCCGATCTTAACCATAGGATCTTAAGATCTAATCCGATCCGATCCTACTTTTCTCGGATAACAAACTAAAAAACTGCAAATTTTTGGATTAATTTTTGTAGAATTTAAAAAACAACATGTTAATCTTATTAGACATTTCTTAATCATAATTTAGGACAACATTTTGATGGAACATTCATATAATTTTGTGTTTATAATATATAATAATTTGTAAATTTGTATAATATTACAAAAAACTATTAAGAAATGACATTATAGTAGGATCTTAAGATCCCGATCCGATCTTACGATCACGATCTTACAAAGACGAAAACGATCTTAAGTAAGATCCCAATCTTGAAAACCTTGCATACATTATATTAAAACCCATATTTGATTTTATTTTCACTTTACATCCATTTGGTATTTATTTTGGTGTTTACATTTGAGATGCTTTAATCGAGCACCTTAAGAATAATTTTGACATTGCATTCCAAAAAATATATGGAAAGTTGGGTTTGTGCTTCGTAGCCGGCAATCACTAGGACTAGAGGTGCAAAAACCGGTTTTTGGCCAAGCCGGTTCGGTTTCAAAATCAGATCGGATTAAGTCAAAAAGTCAACAATCCGGTTTGACCCAAAACTGGATAGGTTTGGAACCGATTTTGGAAGAGAAAATGTAGATACAGTACTAACCATTTTACATCAAACCGGTTGTTCATAAACAGGTGTTAATGGATCCGTTTTTTGTTTTTATTTTTATTTTTATTTTATTTTATTATTTTTTTTAATACTCCACAGACTGCAGGGCACCCTTCAATATCGAAGTCTTTGTAGTATGCATAAAATGGTGCTTTATCCCATCAATTTTTTCTAGCCCACCCCTAGTGGCCCAGTCATCAGCTTCCCATAATGTTGACTTGTTGAGTAGTAGATTCCCATTGGTTGCATATTTGGAAATGGGAGTCCTTTGGCTTCATTCATTGTTTTTGTACACTCTTCTTATAGGTACTCCATCTACCGAAAAGCTACACAAATTATGCATTGTTTAGCTCACTTTCTAAAGTATAGTATGACTTATAGTTGAACACATTAGCGAATTCTAAGTATACTTACACAACATGGTGGTGGTTCCAAAGGATGGATTATGTGTGGAAATCGGCAGCAGGGTCGAACCACATAGGTTAACTCTTTGTTCTCTATCACCCTTCCATGGACATACACATTGGTTTGAACCGAGTATGGTTGTCCGGTCCTGTTGCCCAAGAATTCAACCTATAACATAACATAGAAAAATAATGCTGCTGTTTATAACGTTTTAAAAAACCCGGTTTCAAACCAGACGAGAGAGAAAAGTGAAACGATTTACAAACCGGCGGTTCGGTCTACTATAACTGGTTTTCCTTAAACCGGTTTTTGGTTTTTTAGGTGGATCGGATCGGATCGGAGGTTGTTTTTTTTTTTTTTTTTTTTTTTTTTTTTTTTTTTTTTTTCACACCTCTAACTAGGACAATGTCTAGTGTCAAGTGCTCGAATAAGTTCTACTTTAAAAGTTCAAGCAAAAGCTCATCATTTGGCTCCGAGTCATGCAATTGGTAGAGACCATTTTCATGATATTTTCGAGACAAATTAGTTACATATAGTTAAAAAAGGCACTTTGCAACAAAGTCACTTTGCTACAAATTTGAGTCTATTTTTAGAAATACTCTAACACAGTAGATTTCAACGTATGTTACTGGTATTTTGTTAAGTGTCTCGACCGTCTCATGGTAATTCACATCGTAACCCTTTTAACCAAAAATATATGAATAAGTTTGTGTGAGAAGCTCCTTAAACAAATGGTTATGGGTTTAAGTCTTGCTTAGGACGTCTGAGATAGATCTGTCGTGTAAATGTCGCGATACAAAGTAAAAAGAGAAAAGGAGTTCTTGTATCATGTTTATATAAGAAGTCCTTGTGTATATATAAATACCTTACGATATGTAAAGTTTACTACTAATTAATGATTACGATTACGTACATTACACATATAAGTAGTGATGCACAAAAGAAGTACTTTGATAAAGCATAAACCATCATTGTCAAGAAACCTTAATTATAGGAATACGAAAACAATCATTACTTGTATAAACATGTTACTCCTATAAACTTCCTTCAAGGGTTAACCTTGATAGAAAAGGTGTTGATGTTGGTTCAATTCGGTTCTATGCCCCATATGTTTTGATGATGTAGAATCGGTTAATTGTTTATTTTTCTCTTGTGAGTTGGCTAAACTCTTGTGGGATTTATTGGCTAAGTGGTGGGAGTTAGATATTCCGGTTTGCGCTAATATTGTGGACTGTGGAGTGGTATGCTTGGTTGGATTCACTTCACGCCCCGGCCCTGCCAATGTCATTACGTTTCTTGAAAGGGTTGGTGGTACTCTCTTATGGTCTATTTGGAGCTTTCGTAATCGTTTGTTTTCTCTTCCTCTTCCCCTAAAAAGGCTCTTCTATGGGATTCTATAGTTTCACAGTCCTATTTATGGATTTCTTCTAGAAATTCTAAGCTTAAGTTTAGTTGGCTAGATTGGTTAAAAAACCCTATTATGTATATTTCTTTGTAATTTTCTAGCTTCGGCTGGCTCGTTATAAAATGCCGCCGTTCTAAAAAAAAAAAAAAGTGTGCGTAGTCATGGTGCTCTTTTTGTGGTATCTTTCTTATGACAGAGTTCTACTCGCGATATCTTTGTATGTTTTGTCTATATCTGATAAACCGAGGGTTTGATATTCGTAGAAGCATTGATACATAATATCGTTGA
This sequence comes from Artemisia argyi, assembly GCA_030686995.1. Lineage (NCBI taxonomy): Eukaryota > Viridiplantae > Streptophyta > Magnoliopsida > Asterales > Asteraceae > Artemisia > Artemisia argyi. The sequence continues at coordinate 150,338,905 of CM060698.1, forward strand.
TTGGTTTATGTTGGCGTATGTGTCCGAACGGTGTACAACCTCCGGACCTTATTCCCGCCTCCGGTAATGAACCCTTCGGATCTTCATCCATAAGCCGGAGGGTTAAACAGAGGCATCGTATTATCCGAGGACTTCTCTTTTACACGAAGGACAATGGCATTAATTGCGGTCACGCCGCCATCCCAGATTCTCAGGGATTATGTTACCCACGTGATCTGACACCTACCTACTATGTACAGTGTAACACTATTTGCTCCTTCCCGAGGTAGAGCAGGTACAGAGGTGAGGTAGTATAAATACCCCCACCTCATTTATGTCACACAACTAACACACATATTGCATTTACTCTCACCCGCTTCCTTATCCTTCGTATCATACATACTTACTCTCACACCGGAGGTCGGTCCTGGGAACACTCCCGGGGCGAGCCTAACATGTGCTTCTTGTGTGCAGGTCTCTACGCTTATCCGAAGATCCTACACAAGAAGTAAGTACCCACAAGATTTTACTTTAACAAATTGGCGCCTTCCGTGGGACCCGTTATTCATTCTACCTAAGAAAGATGACTGGTCCTCCCCCTCCACCCTTCCAGACCCCGCTTTCATCAGCCGGAGGGAGCGGAGTAAACACCAACCCAGACAACACAAACAACCCAGTGAATGATTCCCCGAACCTTCAAGAGTTAATTCTTGGACAAATGGCATCCCTGACCGAACTGATTAGGAAGCATAACGCTCTGGGGGAAAATGTCCTCAGGCCGATACGTTTGGATTTCGGGGATGAGGGAAATGAAGTCCGAAGGGAAAAGGTAGTTGAAGTGAATGAAGATTTAAGCAAACCGTTCAAGGAGGTATCACGGTCACCGTTTACTAGCCGGATCGTGGAGTTTGCTGGAGAGAAATATACAATGCCTCTAAATATGAAGTTTTATGACGGATCTACTGATCCGAACGATCATCTCACCCGGTTCACTGGAGCAGCAAACCAGGGGCAATGGCCAATGCCCACTTGGTGTCTAATGTTTCAACAGACCTTAGACGGAGCAGCAGGGGGATGGTTTGAGCGGTTAGAGCCCGGTAGCTTCAACAGCTGGAATGAGTTAAGAGAGCAGTTTTCCACCCGATTTGCCCTCCGAAGGAAATGTACAAAAGATCCGACGGAGATTACCAAGATTATTAGAAGAGCCCACGAGTCATTGGCGGACTTTAAGGAAAGATGGACTGACGAAGCCAGCAATATCAACGGCGTGCCGGAAATCATGCGCATTTCGGTTTTCATGAATGCTCATAAATGTCCAGCTTTGGCGAAGAAATTTTCGGATAGAGTACCTTGCTCAGTGACTGAAATGTTTGCAAGGGTGGATGATTTCATTCGGGCCGAAGATGCATACCGAAGCACAGAGTTGCCCCGAGGGGAAGGGTTTGAGGCAAACAGAAGGAGAGGTTTCAAAGACGACAAATACAGGAGTGAAAGGAAGAATGAACCTCGTCATAAAGATACGTACCACCCATACGTGGCCCCTAGAAAGGACTTGAACCGCAATGATTACTATCGTTCAGATCGTAGACCGGTGGATGCCTTCAGGGAGGGACCATAGCGCCCCGGTCTGAATGCACTCACAAAACCTCCACGGGAGATCCTGGCCACAGAACGTCATCTAAACTTACTGGCACCTAGACCCACCGGCGGCAAGCCCTCGCGTGAAAACATGGGTAAGTTTTGCGAGTACCATAAAGAGGCCGGCCACTTAACCAACCATTGTCGAGAATTGAAAAAGCAACTAAAGATGGCACTGGAGTCCGGTAGACTCGATCACTTGTTAAAAGAATGGAAACAGAGAGATACCGGAAGGGATAGAGAGCCGGCAAGAAACTACGACAAAGGAAAAAACAAAGTGATCAACATGATAAGATGTTCCGGAGGAACGAAACGAAGAAGCTATGACCTCGAAGAAGCATGGATGAAAACTCCAATTACTTTCCCTCCGATCATGACGGAGGATCTATCCGATGAGCCCCTCATTGTCGAAGGGGACATCAGTGGGTATCTCGTACGACGGATATATGTGGACGAAGGGTCAGCGGTAAATGTTATGTACGAACACTGCTTCAATAACCTCAGCAACGACATCAAGGACAGACTCAAAGATACCACTACATCCCTCGTAGGTTTCTCCAGATAGACGAGCAAACCCTTAGGGAAGATTGAATTAGAAGTGTGCTTTGGCGACCATGGCATGTACCGAAGAACAATGATGAGTTTTTGTGTGGTTAACTCCCCATCGCCGTACAATGTGATTTTGGGCAGAACCGGATTGAAGGAAATAAGGGCCATACCATCCACCATTCACTCAATGATCAAGTTCCCCACTCCCAAGGGAATAGCAACTTTAAGGGCCCGTCCGTCGATAATATCCGAGTGCCGGAGGTTAGAGGAAAAGCAGATGAGCAAAGTTCTCGATCCGAGGAACCTAGGGAAATAAAAGACGATGGAGACAAAACAACCACAACCGAAGAAGTCTTGGTAAACCCTGCTTATCCAGAACAATTAGTAACCATCGGAAAGAACTTCTCAAGAGAGGGTCGCAAAAGCCTTATTGAACTATTACGGAAAAATAAGGACGTGTTTGCGTGGCAACCGTCAGATATGACAGGAGTCCCTAGATGGTTGATAAAACATCGGCTGAATGTTAATATGACGGACACGCAAGTAGCACAAAAGAAACGAAGTCTCTCTGCAGAGAAAAACCAAGTTGTGACGAAAGAAGTGGAGGAATGGTTGAGAGCAGGGATCGTCAGACCCGTCAAATACCCGACGTGGATCTCCAATCTGGTCCTAGTGAAGAAATGTGACGGAAGTTGGAGGATGTGCATCGACTTCAAAAACCTCAACTCCTCATGTCCAAAGGATTATTACCCGTTACCGGAGATCGACTGGAAGATAGAGTCGGTAGTAGGCTTCAGATACAAATGTTTCCTGGACGCCTACAAAGGATATCACCAAGTTCAGATGGCCGAAGAGGATGAAGAGAAAACAGCGTTTTACACAGAGCAGGGTACGTACTGCTATACCAAGATGCCCTTCGGTCTCAAGAATGCTGGAGCAACTTACCAACGGTTAGTAGACTCAGCTTTCCAAAGTCAGATAGGCAGAAATTTGGAGGCTTACGTAGATGACATGGTGGTCAAAAGCAAAAGTGAGAAGGAAATGTTGGCGGACGTCTCTGAAACTTTTCATAATCTCCGGCAAATAAACATGAAGCTAAATCCGAAAAAATGCTCCTTCGGTGTAGAAGAAGGAAAGTTCTTGGGCTATATAGTAACTTCCGAAGGAATCAGAGCTAATCCGAGGAAAACCACGGCGATTGCCGAGATGAAATCTCCGTCCACTCTGAAGGAGATGCAAAGCCTAAGTGGAAAGTTGGCGGCTTTGAATCGCTTTCTGGCGAGGTCCGCCGAAAAATCCCTCCCATTCTTTGAAACTCTAAAAAACATCACAAAGGAGAATAAGGACGAATACAAATGGACGGAGGCGGCAGAAGAAGCATTCCAATTACTGAAGCATTTGATCTTAAAGCTCCCATTGTTAACCACCCCCAAACCAAAAGAAGTCCTGTATGTTTACCTAGCGGCCTCCCGTCAAGCAATAAGTGTCGTTCTCTTAACTGAGAGAGACGGAAGGCAATTACCGATTCATTATGTCAGCAGAACGTTACAAGAAGCCGAAAGGAATTACTTGCCTATTGAGAAGTTGGCCTTGTCGCTCCTACACGCATCTAGGCGACTGAGGAGATATTTCAAAGCACACCCAATCAAAGTTATAACTAATCAACCCATAAAACAGATTTTGAATAAAGCCGAAGCATCAGGGAGGCTGACGAAATATGCCGTGGAGTTAGGGGCATACGACATAACGTATGTTCCGAAGAACTCCGTTAAAGGGCAAGTGCTTGCCGATTTTATCTCGGAAATATCAGTTGACCTTAGAGAAAAGCACGACGGACAGCTAACAAAAGAAATATGTGATGTGTCAAGCTCGGCTGAATGGGTGTTGTATACGGACGGAGCATCAAGCGCGAAGGGCTCAGGGGCAGGGCTAGTCCTGATCGGCCCCAACCAGGTAGAACACACCTATGCTCTCTGTTTAAATTTCAGAAGCACCAATAATGAGGCGGAGTACGAAGCACTCTTCACCGGCTTACGTATAGCAGGAAAAATGAATGTCGAATCTCTGGATGTCAGAGTAGATTCCAAGTTAGTGGCAAGCCAAATAAACGGAGAATTTGTGGCATCCAAAGAAAGCATGATACGGTATTTAGCAAAAGCAAAAGGGCACATTGGACTGTTCAAGAAGTTTAAAATCCGTAATATCCCGAGGTCTCAGAACCAAAAAGCCGATGTTTTAAGCAAGCTAGCCTCCGTAGCCTTCAACCACCTCACCAAAGAAGTGTTAGTAGAAGTGTTGGAGAAGCCTTCTACATCGGAAGAGGAAGTTAAAGCCATTGTGGAAGAGGAAGGCGACAATTGGATGACACCAATCATCAGATGTTTACAAAACGACATCTGGCCAGAGGACCCTAACGAAGCAAGAGCCCTTCGGATGAAAATCCCTCACTATATCATGGAGGGGGACGTACTGTTCAAAAAATCCTACCTAGGCCCAATGGCACGTTGCATAGGACCCCTGCAAGCAAATTATATCATCCGAGAGGTTCATGAGGGTGCTTGTGGCATGCATTCCGGTCCAAGAACGGTTATGGCGAAGCTCATTCGTCAAGGATATTACTGGCCAACCATGCATAAAGACGCTCGTGAAGAAATAAACAAATGCGACTCTTGTCAAATCCACTCCCCGGTACCGAAGCTACCTAAGACACTACTGACTTCCATCATGGCCCCGTGGCCCTTTTATGAATGGGGAATGGATATACTTGGTCCACTGACAGAAGCCCCTGGGAAAGTGAAGTTTGTAATTGTAGCAATAGATTACTTCACCAAGTGGATTGAAGCAAAACCCTTAGCAAAGACGACGGGTAAGGAGGTGAAGAAGTTCGTCTGGGACAACATAGTTTGCCGATTCGGACTCCCAGCCATCATTGTCACGGACAACGGCACAAATTTCGTGAACGACCCTTTCAAAAGTTGGTGTGCAAAGTTAAAGATCAAACAAATAAACACGGCCGTGGCACATCCTCAAGCAAATGGTTTAGTCGAAAGAGCCAACGGGAGCCTCATGCACGGTATAAAGACAAGGCTAGGCAGAGCAAAGTCCGGATGGGTCGATGAGCTACCCAACGTCTTGTGGGCCTACAGAACCTCTTTGAAAACAAGCAACGGTGAAACGCCGTTCAGCTTGACGTACGGAATTGAAACTGTTATACCGGCCGAAATTGGGATGCCCACGCACCGTACTATGATGTTCAACCCGGACGACAATGAAGAGGAGCAACGTCTGAATCTAGACTTGCTACAGGAAAGGAGGGAAATGGCCGCGATTCGGGAGGCAAAGTACAAAGCAAAAATTGAACAATACTACAACCAGAGGGTCCGTCCGGTCTCATTCAAGGTGGGCGATTTTGTCTACAGGAGGAACGAAGCCAGTAGAGTGGAAAACAAAGGAAAACTAGGCCCAAATTGGGAAGGCCCTTAGCGAGTAATAGAAGCATATCACAATGGATCTTACAAACTTGAAACAACAGAAGGCCGAAGTGTTCCCCGAACTTGGCACGCAATTAACCTCCGGAATTGTTTCCGATGAATGTGTAATGTAACAGCTTGGCTTTGATAGTAATCTATACTTCTCCAATATCAGGAGAAGAAATTTTCCCCATCCATCTATTATGTTTACATTTATAAAAACGGGTCGTTATCTTACACCGTTATGGTTAAATTACGTTAACATCAAACGGTTCGTTATATTACACCGTTGTGATTAAATTACATGAAAACCAAACGGGTCGTTATCTTACACCGTTATGGTTAAATTACGTTAACATCAAACGGTTCGTTATATTACACCGTTGTGATTAAATTAAATGAAAATCAAGCGGGTCGTTATCTTACACCGTTATAGTTAAACTATGTTAACATCATACGGGTCGTTATATTACACCGTTGTGATTAAATTACATGAAAACCAAACGGGTCGTTATCTTACACCGTTATAGTTAAACTATGTTAACATCATACGGGTCGTTATATTACACCGTTGTGATTAAATTACATGAAAACCAAACGGGTCGTTATCTTACACCGTTATGGTTAAATTACGTTAACATCAAACGGTCCGTTATATTACACCGTTGTGATTAAATTACATGAAAACCAAACGGGTCGTTATCTTACACCGTTATGGTTAAATTACGTTAACATCAAACGGGGCGTTATCTTACACCGTTATGGTTAAATTACGTTAACATCAAACGGTTCGTTATATTACACCGTTGTGATTAAATTACATGAAAATCAAACGGGTCGTTATCTCACACCGTTATAGTTAAACTATGTTAACATCAAACGGTTCGTTATATTACACCGTTGTGATTAAATTACATTAACATCAAAACGGTTCGTTAAATTACACCATCAATCCAACGGATCATTATTTTACACCGTTGTGTTTAAGTTTAATTACAATCAAACGTTCGTTATATTACACCGTAGTAGTTACGTTAAAACCAAAAAGTTCGTCAAACCTATACTCAATCCAACGGATCGTTATTACATTAACGTTAAATGGTTCGGCACTGCACACCGTCATTCGAGAAGCTTGTTATGATTACAATAAAATCAAACATAAAAGGTGCATGCTAGATCCAAAAGTTGATATTGTACAGTTACATCCAAAAGTGCAAATTACATTCATCCGAATACAAAAAGGAGAAGACATATGCCATAAAACATCCTACTACTAGTCATTCTTCGGTTCGGAGGGCCCAGTGGCAGGTGCACTCTTCTCGGGAACAACTGAGCCTTCCGGTAATAAATTCATCAAATCGCCCAAAGGAAGACGATAGGTGATTGGCTCCAAACGGTCAACCTAAACTGACCAGGTGATGGTCAAAAAGGTCAAACAGACTAGAGTCAATGCTCCGCGGAATATAGTGGTTTCCCCGGGTCGTTATGTCCCAACGAGGTGTGAATGGCTAACAAACGGTTATGTGATCGGGTGAATCTGGACAGGAAGGGGTTTGTGAGTGATTAAACTAAGGAATATACGAAGAAATAGCTTAAACAAGCTATATGAATAAGACTTGAAATTAAGAAAAACCAGAAACGTTTAAAACTTAAAAACGCGTACGTTCACGTTTAAATAAAACGTAAACGTACAAAATTAAAAGTGAAAACGGAAATCTGAAAACACCAAGGGGTGAAAATGACTTTTTTACAAACTAAAAGTTAAAAGAAATTTTTTAGAAAAAGAAAATAAATTTTAACACTAATTAATTATTTAATATTAATTAATTACTAATTATTACTAATTATTAATAATTAAAATACTTAAATACAATATAATATTGTTTAAATACTAAAAAGGTGAAAATAAAATTTCTAAAATTATAAAATAACTAAAAATAAGTTTTAAAAATAAAAATAAGTATTTTTGTCTTTTTGTGATTTTTCTATTAATTAATTACTAATTAAATACTAATTACCTAATTAAACTATTTTAAATTAAGAAAAATAGTAAATGAACAGTAAAAATTACAAGAAAATTTCTAAAATTATTTTATAACATATAAAAGCTATAAAAAATATAAAAACTAGGTTTTACTTAATAAAAACTAATTATGCTATTTAAAACTAAATATTAATTAATAACTAATAAAACTAAAATTAATTCTAATAAATACCAAAAGATAAAATAAAAATCTGAAAAAAATATTATAAATACTTTAATATATGAGGAATTTAAGAAAAATATAAAATAGCTAAGTTCTTAATAAAAATATAAAAATGAAAATGAAAATTTAATTTACATTAAATAGAAACTATCACTTAATATTAAATTGTTTTTTTTGGAATTTTTCTTTTACCAATCTATTTTATAACTAAAAACAACAACTTTTGTGAAAACAAGTTTTTTAGAAATCAAAAATAAGCAAATTACAAGCTATTTAGGTCAACAGTTGACTTTTGTTGACCAAGGAGCAAAATAAGCTAAAATCAGCTTAGGTGGGACCCACAATGGGTTTTTCTGATCCAAATAAGTTGTTTGAACTTGTTAGAGCAGGAATAAGCAATAGTGGACCACAAAATAAGTTATAAGCTACAATAAGCACATTGGAAACTTGTTTAGAAACTGAAAATGGGGACAGATTTTGGGGACTAAATTAAGTGGGGTCCACAAGTTTCTAGGTCAACCCATTGGTCAATCTTGGAAGCCTGGTAGGAGGGTGATGGAAAGGAACTAAAATCAAGGGTTTTGGACCACTGGATTGGCCAAAAAACCACCACCAAGTGGTGGTGGTGGACTGCTTATCTGCACAGGAGAGCAAAGCTCAGCCCTGCAGCCCACTTTGGGTGGCTGTGGGGCCCAGAAGAAAATTCACAAAAATCAAAGCTTAATAGGATCTTAAAGCTGAGGTGGTAGAGTGTCTATGGAAACAAGTTTCACAATCTAAATTAACATACATAAATCAAAACAATTGCTTGAACTTTTGGTAAAATTTAGAAAGTGCCATTTTGACTTTTGAAGAAAACTTAAAGTTTGACTTATTTGAACTTATGATTGATCTAAATTAACTGATATATGTTTATTTAACCTAAAGGAAACTAAATAAAGCAATCTAAACTAACTTTTATTGAAATCAAGGGTTTGAAAACACCTAACAGTCCAACAGTAGACTGTTAAGGAATTTGGGGTGAGATTTTGACTATTGTTGATTAAGGTACCATTTTTGTGTCTTATAAACCCTATTTAGACCTAATGTGAGATAGCTAAACAAGATTTCACCACTAAAAGTCACAAATGCACAGGGTAATCCCCTGTGCCAAACACCCCTTAAAAGACAGATTGCAAAGAAGAAACAAGCATATCACTGAATTTCTCTACAAGATTAATGAATTAACTTAAATATGCTAAAACAGATTCAAACAAGTATAAATTAACAACTTATAACAACAATTATCAAGGATTTGGAAAGAATGCTCACAAGGGCTTCCAAATGAAGAACAATGAACTGATAACCAACCTTTAACCTAATACCTCCCCTGAGGTTTCTAAACCAAAAACAACCTTGCTTCTGCCTTGTTTTCTTTGCTTCTTCCTTCCCACAGTGAATATTACTTTATGGACCATTTTTGAGCATATATGAGCTTCTTATACAAACTGAGTAAAGACTGACCCTAGTGATCTAAATACCTAACATAACTTATAAATAAGCTATAGTGAGCTTAAACAAACAATGAGCACTAGTTTATAATCCTTGAACAATATATTGAACTTTCACTTGAAAAACACAAATTGGAATTTAGAAACTGAAACTTTAATTTAATACTGGAAAAGGTTTAGATTACATTAAATAACTTGAGTTCCACTGATTTAAACTAAGAATACAACTTGAAAATAAATTCTACTACCTAAGAATTACAAATTAACTAATCTATTCTAATTCTACCCACTACTCCTGCTTTCTTCTTTTTTTCTTCATATATATAGGACCTGGAGCTCTCCACTTTCTTTCCCACTTTATTTCAGGCCCTTGGATGGCTTGCTTTGATCTCAACCGTCCAAACTCTTTTTGGCGGGAAATGGTTAATTTGGCAGCTTGAGTGGATTTGGTGAGAATTATTATGAGGAGGGGGGTTGGTGTAAGTTGGTGTGTGAATTAATTATGGTTGGTGAATGTTTTGTGGAAAAGGAGGAGGGGGGAGGTGAGACAGGTTGCTGGAAATGGGGAAGGTGTTGGAGGTGATGAACAGTGGAGCGAGGGTTGTGGGTTTGACTGGCGTCAACGCCCAGGGAAACTATTAAAAGGTGTGGTGGGCTGGATTTGTATTGGGCTTGGGTGGGCTGTTTGCTTGGATCAGGGGTGGTATAAGGGTGTTGTTTGGTTTGGATAAATAACAAAGGGCCCAATTTGGTTAAGTAAATAATCACAAGGACCAATATGTAATTTCTGAAAAGATGGGGGACTGAAAATGTAAATGTTCTAAAGTTATCACAAGGATGAAAATTGACAACTTTAATAACCCAGGGATCCAAAATGTGTTTTTTCAATATTAAATTTCCCGGGGACCATTTTTGTAAAATTTCCAAACTCCGGGGGCCAAAAATGTAAATTTCTTAAACTTTCATCCCAAGTCTAAAATTGATATTTGTGATTTCCCCAAGGACCAAAATTGATTTTTCTTTCAAAATTATCCCACCAGGGACCAAATCTGCCAAAGTTTGAAACTCTAGGGACTAATTTCGTAATTTTCCAAAACTTTTGAGATTTTTCACCAAAGGACTAAATATGACAACTTATGATTGTAAAAGGACCTTTGGTGATAATTTTCCAAATTTTGAATATCCAGGGACTAGTTTTGTAATTTTATGAAAGTTGGGGGACTGAAACTGCCAGTTTTGCAAACTTTATACGTTTTTCATTTGTTTTTGCTCATTTTGCATCTAAAACATATAAAACACAATTTTGAAATATTTTCAGTATTTTGATGCATTACTGAGTGTTTTTGTATGTTTTGCAGTTCAGATTAGACAAAAAATGATGAGTGTTTGAGCACTCATCAATAGGACTCAGCAACCTTCTTGACATACGGATACTCGGCATCAAAGATCTTGTTAAATTCAGCCTTCCATAATGATGGGCTTCTCGGTTGAGGTTCTTGACCTGCCCAAGTATCCTTTCCACATCCTCTTCATCACGGGCAACCTTGACCCCGTCCTTAAAATCAGCTTTCACGCCGTCAACAAACCCAGCGGTATAAGAAAGGCTATACACCTTCCCCATGCTCTTCTTGTATTCTCGGCTTTGGAATAACCGACGGCAAACGGCCGGAAGAAGTTCCTTCACCGTGTTGTGTCGCACGACCTCCGACTGAGCAACGCTAGCAGTTAGCTGTTTGTTCTGTTCCTGCAGCTGGCTAAGCTCAGTGGATTTGTTCGACAACTGCCCTTCAAGCTCTTTGATCCTAGCAGCTTGAGATGAAGCCGTTGAACGCCATTCATTCTTATCCTTCTCCATCTCCTCTAGTTGCTCAACCAAACCTTCCTGATGAGTGGAAGCTGCACTTACTTCGTCCTCCAGGGCACGAAACTCTTGCAGCAGTTTCTCAAATTTCATCACACCAGCATCACGCTCTTCTTCGACCTCTTTCAACTTATCGGATATATCTTCGCAACCCCTATGAGCTTCAGTCAACTCCCTATGATCCCGGTTCAGTTGACTAAAGCGTTGCAAAAGCTCAGCTTGGATGATCACCCCGGAACCAACATTGATATAAGCTTGACGAACCATTTGGTTGTTGTTCAGTTCAGAAATGGCCTCTTGTTCAGCCGGGGTCGCGAGATGATCCATCATCTCCCGGCAGGCCCTGAAGGAGTTCATGCGAACATCGTCACGGAGAGTCCACCCGGGGACAAAGTATCCCCCGGTTTGATCAGTATGACCTGAAAACAAGGAAATAACAAGAAGGCTCAGGGAGGATAACCTACAGTCGGACCGATATAACTGGAAAAATATGGAAGTAACATACCGGCTTCCAAGGGAGGAGAGGTTCCCAAAGGCTCCGGGGACCGAGAGGCATGACGCTCGGAATGGGCCGTGTGAGCAGAACCATCTGTGAAGAGAGGAAACATATAAAAAAAAAAGGGGGGAGGAAGAAGAGAGAAAGAAAAGCACAAAAAGCAAACAAATGGACATATACTTACCAGGGGAAGGGGGTTTTGAAAAACCCTCAAGATTCTCCTCATCATTACGACCGGCACCTTCAGCCAAATCATCTTTGGGACCCTCCGCAGCATGTGGAACGTTTTGCTCTTTTTGGATGGGGGGATCTTTCCTCCCGGCTTCCACATCGGCCTGCGGCTCGGCCTGATTCAGCGGTGTGACATCCAAAGTCTTATCTCCAGAAGAAACAACCTCCTCCTCCAAAACCTTCCTCCTACGTTTTGTAGCACCCTTCGGGTTATCAGCAACTTTCCTCTTCGGAACAATATTTTTTTCCCTCTGCTTCCTCTCCTTCTCTTCCTGAGCAGCAACCACATCATCATCGGCAACTTCGACCACCTTCTGCAAGTTACTTTTCACAGGAAGTTTTTTCTCCGGTGAAAGTGGCCTGGCGGTCCTCTCAGGACGCACATGATCTTCGGGAAAGGCATCCCCTTTGCTAACAACTGATCCCTCTAGATCCGGAAGCTCCAAATACTCGGACATCGTTATAACTGCAAAAGAGTAGACAAATGAGCACAAGTCAATAAAAAGAACAAGGACAACTAAAATAAAAATGAATTATTACCACGCCCCTCGGCATCCTTTATAACCAGTCTGTGCCCCGTGATTCGGAAAACATTGCAAAGCCCGTATTCGTACAAGAGACTCGAAGGGGTCTTCCGAAGCGGAATCGTCTTTCCGGAAATTTTCCTAGCATCCCTCACTGAGTAACCCTCCGGAAACTTATCCGAGATCTTAGAATCCTTATGCCTCCATGGCATGGCATCCGGAATGGCCCTACGGTCTATTAAAAAGAAAAAGTCTTTCCAAAACTTCAACCCTGTCAGCACTTCCTCAAAGCATTTCATCGCCCTTTTTCCGGTTCGGCTTTCAAATGAAAACCAGTGACCCTGCTTACATAGCCGGTAGAAAACCCTAAAAAGGGGAACGGTAGGCACAACGTCTAAACTATAACACCGGACCTCGAAAAGAGTAACTCTATTTAATCCTATAGGTACGAGCTGAGAAATATGTACTCGAAAGTACCCTATGACGGCTAGGAGAAATGAAGAGAATGGTATCCTAACCCCTCCTAACTTAACCTGCTGCACGTATACTCCTATCTTACTCTCCGGTAACTCATTCATAGTGAACCCGTCCGGTGGTACCATGGGATGTAGATTGGTTGGAATACCGTAATCTTTACAAAGTTGATCTAGTGTATGCTGAGATAACTTAGAGGTATGCAGATGCATGTCAAACTTGCCTATCGGTTTTGCTTTACTAGTGGAAGGACCCTCGTCTGGAACATTCATCTCCCCAGGCTCACTATTGGCCATATAAAGAAGAAAGGATGCCGAGGAATGTTTATACGAAAAGAAAACTACAAAGTAAAAGTAACGCACCTCGGTAAAAATTCGAAACACACAAATGTGAAATACTCCGGCGATAATAGTATGCAAAGGGAATAAACAAAACGGCAGGTGCAAATGAAAAACGTAAGGCCACTATTTATAGGGGAAAACCTTGAGAAGCGTGAACGTCGAGTCAAACAGTACACCATGACGTGGCGTAGCGTGGAGCGTCCGATCCCTGCAAACACGGGATTAGTGGCATCCAGCTGTAACCGCTTATAATATTATTTTAATCGGCCCATGGGCCACGTGAGTCCTAGGGCCCGATATGAGCCCGCTATGCTGAAAACACCCCAGCTATCAAGTATTGAACCATCGGTCTACAACCAATACTCCAATACTGGGGGGGACATGTTGGCGTATGTGTCCGAATGGTGTACAACTTCCGGACCTTATTCTCGCCTCCGGTAATGAACCCTTCGGATCTTCATCCATAAGTCGGAGGGTTAAACAGAGGCATTGTATTATCCGAGGACTTCTCTTTTACACGAAGGACAATGGCATTAATTGCGGTCACGCCGCCATCCCAGATTCTCAGGGATTATGTTACCCACGTGATCTGACACTTACCTACTATGTACAGTGTAACACTATTTGCTCCTTCCCGAGGTAGAGCAGGTACAGAGGTGAGGTAGTATAAATACCCCCACCTCATTTATGTCACACAACTAACACACATATTGCATTTACTCTCACCCACTTCCTTATCCTTCGTATCATACATACTTACTCTCACGCCGGAGGTCGGTCCTGGAAACACTCCCGGGGCGAGCCTAACGTGTGCTTCTTGTGTGCAGGTCTCTACGCTTATCCGAAGATCCTACACAAGAAGTAAGTACCTACAAGATTTTACTTTAACAGTTTACATATACTCCATAACCGCTTCACCACATTTAAAAATTACGTAATAGCCAACATTTGACTGATGAAGTTTATATAATATGAGTTTAAAGCTGTATATATCTGACATAATTACAAGTTTTTTTTAGATCTAATAAAAACAAACACCCCCTTGAAGAAACATTAAAGCATCCAAAAAAAGAACAAAATAATTAAATTAGGTTTAATTAGCTTGCCAAAACAACACTAATTAAGGACAAATAAGTTATACTAGTAACTTGATACGTCAATTATGAAATGCTTAAGTTGAGTTGTTAGTTATGTACGTGAGTACATCCCACATGCATATACTTCCAAATAAAGGAATTATTTTCACATAATCAAAATCTTGTAATTATACCTAACTCTTGCATAGTACTCGTATTATTAACATCTCAATATCATAGTTTTAGACTTTTAGAAGATCGCACAGCCGGCAATGGATAGAGGAGCCACGTGGCGGACAAATTAAAGTAGTGTGTTTTCTAGTTGTCGTTGCTCTTTGGACTCTTAGCTAACTCAAATAATTTAGTGCGGGTAAAATCGGTTGAAATTCAACATTAAGTTTGTAAACTTTATTTTAAAATTATATCATTAACGTAGTATTCAATTCGATCTTGGTCAAACTCAAACCAAGTAAATCCAGATGCTAAGATTTTATAGTAACCTTCTTTTGTTTATTTTGATGTCTACTTCAGTTTCTGCCTGCCAAACTCCACTCAGCTGTGAGTGATGAACACATATATTGAGTAAAAGATATAACAAGTGACAATAATGATTACAGTATTTTTTTAATACACGTAGTTATTTTTTTAAATACAAGTAGTGTTTCTATTTAGTGATATGACAAGTGTTTTTGAGTATAGTAAAAGTAAAATAAAAGCCAATAACATAACCCTATCTCAAGAAGCTTTGGTCCATGAGGGATCAACATGTGGTTTGCGTGTCAAAAATGACTTTTGTTTCCATCTTACTCAGTAAAGTGACTTTGTTGGTTAGTAAATAATAACTTGTTACTACTAGCTTAAACTCAACCAACCTTACTTTATGCATACTTTTTATTTCTTTCCGTCACATATCGCTTAGGTTGGTTGTTGAACAACCAAATATTAGATACGCAACATTTTTTATTTATTTAACATGTGGTTTTGAGTCTCTTCATGGATGGGCAATTAATTTACAATAAAAACAAGTCAGATTATTGTATTTTTATTATTTTAAAGGTGTATCTATAAAAGCATGCATCTCAGTCATGCAATATTCATAGACGTGTTAGTGAGCCGAGCTTCTTAAGACAAACTTGATCGAGCTCAAGCTGATTGAGCTTGATCCGACCTTGAACTCAACATCAAGCTTGAAAAAACAATAATTTTTTTAAGTTTAGTCTAAAAAGATAACTTGCTTTCATTCCAATCTACACCTTTTTTTGTGGATAACTTGCTTTCATTGCCTTCTAACAAAATTCATAAAATTCAGACAATTCAAGTAACGGGCCAATTAGGCCTGCTTTAAAAAAGTTTGGGCTCCTACAAAACAATTCTAATCAGTGTTTTTACAATTTTATTTTACGATAAAATCACATCACTGATTCACAAAAATGATTATTTGAAATCATTATATTTTTAGTTGTTGATGTTGCATGGCATAATACACTTATAAGACTTCTACAAATTAATGCTGATGTTGCATGTCATTATATTTTTAGTTGTTGATTATTGTAATGATACGAAATGAATCAATAACTTTAGACCAGGATCACAAACACAAGGATGTATATGCACACTTATCACACACATGTGTGTGCACTTAATTGACATAAATGTTACACTATATCTAACGGATATGTTACTTATCACTTCCACAAATAATATTGGTTCCTAATTCTATAACAAGGGGAATTATACCTTGTTTTCATATGATTTGAATTTGTTTTGTTCTTGATTATTTGATTTCACCAAGCCCAAATATTTTGTTTCTTGTTGTTTTTCCTTATTCACTCCTAACAACTTCTTGTTCGTAAGCCTAAAAAAGGGGATGAAATAAGAGTATTTGGCTTTGATGTGTTCTTAAAATCAGTTTTATAGCAATGCAGCTCCACTCTTGCAGGATTTGCATCTTTTTATTACCACAAGACTAATGATATGTTTGGGAATTGGGGACACTAATACATGCTCTATTACTCATTCAATAGTAGTAAATACTATATTTCTCATTGTTTAAATAAGTGTGGCATTATTTTCATTTTGACACAAGAACCATTTTTTCGTTTAAGCGTGCAATGTTCAATTTCACTTAGCTAAATGTAGTTTGCTGCCGAGCCTGAGATTCTCAAGTGAATACATAAATTAAACGTTAAAGACAACAACTTAACAATTAGTTTTCAGACGCATAGCTCAGATGAAGTTAGTTTCGAAAGAGAAAATTTTGCAACAAAATAGCCACTGTCTTTAAAACGGACAAAAACTCTTTTGAGAGCCAATTAGTAAGCTCTAAACAACGCCTTTTTTTTACATATTGTCTTTAAAGTTGTATGTATTAATAAATTGACATTTGTTTGTTAATTTTTTTTAATTAAGTCATGTTTAATTAAAAGATTACTTAATGCATATACCCTCAGTTTTATTACTTAATATATACTAGTTATAATACCCGTGCACGCGCGGGGTTTTTTCTAATTTTTTGAATAATGTACATTTATTTATTAAGAAACAATAATTTAATCTTTGTTTTGTTTTATTTACGGTTTTACTTATGGGTTTTTATTAACGTTATAGTTATGCAATTGTTTTTTGTAGAACCTGGGAATACTTTGTTTCGTCTAAACACATAATGTCTGGGGTGGAATATACACTTTCAGTATATTAGGAAAGACTCTCATCATGTCTTGCTATAACTTGGAAGGAGATCAGCCATAGCCAAACAGGCCTTAAATTTGCATTTTTATACCTGACAGACCCAAACACCTATTAAAAAGTTGTTGCAACAACTTTAACCTATAATTTGCTCTTCCAAGACCCACACAACATGTATATGGGTTCTTTTTTTCAAATGTATCAGTTTTGTATAAACCAACACAATATAAATATGAATGGATATAAATCACCCTTAACATGTTAGACTCACTATATGTAAATATGAATATTAGAGAATAGCCAAAAATCCCAAATGGGTTATTTTTTAACCCATTTAACCTCAATCCGAATCAACCAATATATAAATGAATGATAACCAATGTCAATTAGGAGTCAGAATGCTTAAGAGTTGCTACATGATTACGAAATTATATTCCCAAAATGTTTATGAAAGATAACTAATACTGAACCATTTCTTATAAATGGGTCAAAAGTGAAACCTCAAAAAAAAAAAAAAAAAAAAAAAAAAAAAAAAAAAAAAAAAAAAGGCATGGAAATACCTCGTTATGACCAGTGGCAACATCCTGGTTTTCAGTCCTACAACAAACAATTACTTTGTATCCTGAAATTTCATTCAACTTATTTCTAATTATTACTAAATACAAAATACAGGTGACAATATCGACCCAAGTAATACTGTAATAAGCACATATTTTGTAATTATGAGTAACACATTAACTATACAAAGGGATGGCCCAGTATCAGTTTAAACTATATTTCATCTCTTGACGCGTCCAACTTGGCTTTAATATGAAGAAAAAGACAGAGGCAAACAATAAAGAGATTCTCTTCTTTGTTCCTAAACTTTATCTACTTGCATAAAAGTGACAAGGCAATTTTAGGATGGAGATTACCCGTCTGTTTTGACCCATTACCCACTAATCCAATTGACGCCCCTACTCACACAAATATAGATTGTTGACCTGAATACTGTGCATTCATCTTGAATTTAGTTCTTGCATTATCAAGTAAACACATTCCTTCATTTAATCTTTATATATGTTCCCCAACATGCACATACTTAACTGGCATCAAGGAATATTAGAACCTACAAAACACAAGTCAAACACATTTTTAAAAGTTCCACTTGGCATATGTTATAAATAATAGAAGCAACCAAGAAATAAGATTACCTCATCAATCAATTCTTTTGTTGTATTTTGGCTGTCTTTACGTCCAAGTTTTGCTATGCTCACAATTTATCGCATTTGAGTTCTCTAAAACAAAAATGTAATGGATCTTCATATAAAAAGAAGCTCAATATCAACCGAGAAACTTAAATCATTGCTAAATAATATAACTTCAATATACCTAATGAAATATCTCAACCTTTGTTGTTTTATGCCTGTGATTTTGATACTTTCAGACACTTGTTCAAGAACTTGATTGCTGGCTATTATCAGCTTGGACCTTTTGAATACCGAACATAAAGTATCATAGTAATGAAAACTTCATGTATATGCGTTGTTCACCTTCAATTCACTTATATACTCCCAAATTCAATATTTATACTGAAGTGACATCAACCAATTCAATATTTATATATGTATATAGTTAATATCACTTATATTATATAAAAGTTGAAAAAGATGTTTCTACAAAATTGTAAAAAGAAACCTGGAGATTTTTGGAGAGTTGTTGGCTGCTATTGACTGAGAAATCATATATTTACAGATAAATTACACAAACGAACCACCAACCTGCACGTTTTGACTCAAAATAAAGGCGACCCATTTTAATCGATCCCATTGCCAAACTTGCCTATCATGCCACCTATGCCGACAAGTATAGAATTAATGTATGTGCCATGGAACTCTTACCTATGCATTTGTTTGATGATGAACTGTCTTTTCGCTTGATTCATGGAGTTGGCTAGCTATTAAGATCTCATCAGTAGCAACAAATTAAGTAGTTAAAATAACATGACTATATAAGAATATATAAGAATTACTATAACAAATTACTATAACAAATTACTGTCAACTAAATCAAAAGCATCAATATTTAATGGTTCAAAAATGAAGCACCTTTTAGCAAGACTTTTGTTTCAACTATATGTCAAAATTCTGCTACAAAGTCAAATTAACTAATCTTACACCTACACTGAAAGTGTAATTTTAATTCACACACCATCCTAAATCCTTTTTATTCAAATATTTAAGAATATAATTGTAACAACGTTGGTTTTTAATCCTCATTAACGCATTAACTATTCATACAAAATTAAACATAAAACAATGAAAAGTGTATACAGGTCAACGTAACCCGCCCCACCCATTTTGACCCGCACTAAGAATTATATATCACTTATTTAATGTTAGTAGATAGTGTGGTATTTGATCAAAACAGGGACAAAGAGGAAAACTATGCAATAACTCACAAAAAGTGTGCAAACTATTCTTTAATGTACATTACAGCAAGACAGATGGATGCAAATTCCAGGTAGGTAGGCAGGAAGACTTTGCTTTTGCCAAACTTGGAATACAATCCAGTAACAAAGTTTGAAGATAGAATACATGTGCAAATGATTGCTGACTTACCCAATTCAGCCGCTCAGAATTGAAACAACATTATGCTGAAACAACAATATTTGATCAGATTTCACATCGTTTAGGTTGATTGTGGCATTTCAGAATTTAACTCTGACACAACTTTATGCTGAGTTTCAATTTTTTTTTCTGACTACGTGGTGTGTGATACATATATGTATTTGCTGCTATGAAGAAGTTAACCATCACATGTGTTGGAGCATATGGGGTCATGCTAATTGTTCTAAGAATTCTATATTTATTTTGCATAGATTGTCAATTTTTATGTAAACACAGTTATTAACCCCATCTTATGAATGAAAGAAAGTACATGATATCAAAATTTCAGATTCTGCATTACAGGGGA
Organism: Artemisia argyi; assembly: GCA_030686995.1. NCBI lineage: Eukaryota > Viridiplantae > Streptophyta > Magnoliopsida > Asterales > Asteraceae > Artemisia > Artemisia argyi. Next base: position 150,358,881 of record CM060698.1, read on the forward strand.
TGGATGTGGGGATGCTAGTATACACCAGAAGAATGATAACGTACCAGTTAACAATTCCCAATGTCTTGAAAATAGATAATAATGAAATAAAAGACATGGAAAGTACTGATTCCACTTTAGTCTTCATAGTCAGAATAATGGCAACCAGAGTCGTATATAAATTTTTAAATGTCCTAAAGTTAAGTCATATTTGCTGGCTATGCAGCCGATATGGGAATGTATCAAATTTAAACAAAAATAATGACACGGAAAACCAAGACATCTAATAAACTAAGTACCCACCATAAGCGTACTACCCTATATAATTGACCTTGACATTCAACACACTCACTTCTTATTGTTTTGGTTCCGCAATAGTTAACTTTAACTCTCTTATTTTTATACTCATCTTGGCCTTGGTATCACTGAATTATACTCTGTATTTTAAAGCTTAGATAAGGATATAATTTCGCATATAGCCATATACAATCAGCCCTCGATGATGATAGTTTCGTGTTCAACAGATATAAAATGCAAGTGCCATATTTTTCTAATTATATATTTGAAAATTATGCAATATATCAATATGTTAAATAGAAAGCCAGAAACTTTAACTTACTTCAATAGAATTTAACACTTATGTAAGTTGTCCCTATTGACTATTAACTATAGGTGATAACTTTAACCTATAACACTACCTATAGTCTGACACCATTTAGACCAATGGCAGAACAAACTCAAGAAAAGGAGCAAGATACATTCTCAAACTATATTCAGCAATCTAACCAAGTTCAGCATCCAATTTGCTCAAAATAAACATAAAAAAAAAATTCTGTCGTTTTAGTTATGAGTGCCTTAAATTCATTAGGTCGCTTTGCATTTTACTTGTTATTCTCAGTATTTGAGAATATTATTTGTGTCGCTATCTATTAATGATATTGTAAACCCCAGACTATAAGGTCCGATAAACTTTACCCAAACCAAGAGAAGCCATATTTAATGGAATTAACAGCCATCATAAACATTCACTATGCAAAATCACATATGTATAAACTTTTCCTTTTTGAAAAAAAAAAAAAAAAAAAAAAAAAAAAAAAACAATCAAAATAACTGTTTATCAAGTTTGCGTAACATATGAGAAGCCATAAATAACAACAGTAAATAGAAGATTCAAACATTAAAACAGAACTTGTCATGAAAATACTTGGAAAATACAAACACACCCAACAAAGAAAACTGTAAATACAGATAAAAGATATCCTTAAGAAATAGGCATTGCGGGTGTTTGGAAAAGCGTATTAAAGGAGCTTCTAAGCTCTTTGTTTGTGAAACTAAAATAAAACCTAATAAGATCAAAAAAAAGGTTTAGGTAAAGCATATGTGAAAAGCTATTAGCTTATTTATAAGAGGAAAAATCCAAATGATCTTAAGCTACAATTCTTTTCTTTTCCCTTTTTGAACGGTAAATTTACACAAGTTACACCACATATCTCACAATCACTATCTCACACATGTCCCGATGAGACTTCAACCTACAACCTCTTGGTTGACGGGGCTACTCACATACACATAACGCTGGGCCAAATGCCTTTGCTGCTTTAGCTAAAATCGTATAGATTATTCAAAAGCGCATAAGCACTTCTTAAGCTTACCCAAACATCCCCAGAATACATATCACAAACCAACAAAAGTATACAAACAATACCAACAGAACTAATCATAACCGCACTTATCAAACGCAAATATAACCATTATAATAAGTCTAAACTAAAAAGCATAAAACTCAACAACAAAACCACAACAATAATAACGTCAACCTTAAACATAACCACAATCACACAACAACAAAAAAGCATAAAACTTTTTAACATGAGAATTTTTAAAACCATTAGCAATCAAACTTTTAGAAACCTTACTATCAATCAAACAACTTGTAATCCTATTCTGATCTTTTTTCGCTGTTTACTCTTGTCAACTAACAACTATTGTACTACCAGATGAATAACATGTTTACTATCATGTTACAAAGTTGAAAAAGAAAACGAATATGATGTTTTTGAAAAATAAAACCTGCTGATTCTTTGAGTTTTATTGAATGATACGTAGATATCTCTAATGATGAATTATTGGGAATAAAAAACCGGGGCTATCAATTGAGTTTATATAATGGTTTAAGCCGGTCTAAGTTTAGGTCCTATTAGGATTCTAATTGTAAATGTAATACAATATAAACTGCCCTGGAGTTTTTTAAAAATAAATAAATAAATAACAGTTAAGTCCTACAATTTCTAAAAAGTTACTTAAACAACTGAAACTTATTAGAAAATTTCTGAACACCAATAAATTAAAAACAAAACAACATTCTTTGTTACAAAGAACCTGCATAAATTAATAGAACCTGCATAGAACCTGGAATTTGGAATAACATAAATTTGTAAAACTGCATAGAACTTGGAATTTGGAATAACATATCATATGGAAGTAAAATAGTCAAAAGGAAACCAAAGATTTAACAAAACAAAACACAACAATTAACCTTAATTTAACTAAACTGTTAATAACCTAAAATCTCAATCAATTTCAAATCAATAAACTATAAACTTATAATAAATATTAACCTTGCACTCTTCCTCTTCAAGTCCTGGCGCAACCTTGAACTCTTCCTCTTCAATTTGCTGTAGCATCGGGTTGTTGTTGTTGTTATTAGGTTAATAAGATTATTAGCTTATTAGCTGGATCAATCAAGGATTGAATTGAAGATTCAAGAAAAGGATTGATAAAGGATAATATGTTAATGAATGTGTGTTTTTCGTAATGTGGGTGTGAATCAAATTGGGGTACTCGGGTTATGTGTGTTTTTTTGTAATTCTGATAATGGATGTGGGTGTCAATCTAATGGGTAATCCGGTTTTCATTAAACATTTACACTTTCCACCTCAAATATCAAAAAACAACAATCAAGTCCATGTGTATTTTTGCCCAATTTTAATGTTTAAGAATAAAAACGAATTTTTAACAATTATTTGACAAATATAGAAAGATTTTGGGTTTTTTAAATATTAAAAACTTTTTTAAAAAATAAAATTGTAAAAAATATTACCTAAAAAGGTATGATTTGATTTTTTTGAAATGAAAAAAGTCCCCACTAGGGGTTTTATTTTATTAGGTAAAAGATTCAGTCATCTTTCTCTATTAAGTCACAAACAAACAGTTTTTATATGATTTAATAAATTCTGTTTTTTTTCATATTAAGCCAATTAAATCGAATTCAAGCACAACCTAACTATATTACTATTGCAATTTAAGTTAACAAAAATAAATAAATAAATAAATAATAATACTCACTCTCTCTCTCTTCAATTAAATGTCCTCCATTCTATTTTTGTTTATTTCAAAAGAAGTGTCAATTTTATAATTTTAACCATTAAAAAAAAACTTTTGAAAGGCAAGATAATATTTACTAGTTCAATTGATTTACAGTGTGATCGATGATTCCACTTATTTTTTAAAAGGATAATATATGGGGATGCCACTCAATTTTTAGGTTTTTCACATATAGGCTATTGTGGATATAGCACCTACACACCCTAACAAACAAGGAAGCACAAACAACGCTTGCGGAAAATAAAAGACACAAGATATAACGTGGTATCTACGACTAGAGAAGTCTTAGCAGTCCACGGGGTCGAACCAGAGAGATTTATTATTTAGTACACACACAATAGATACCAATTTACAATTATAATAAGAGGTGTATTTATAAGTGTGGAGACCCTCCCAAGATTGCAACTTAAAGCCCGAACTAACTAAATATGGGCCAGGCTTGTGTTCCAGTTTCTGCCCAGCACGGAAGGAGCCTCTTACCGCCTGTCGGAGCCTAATTTTTGGAGCCTATATCTCGGAGCCTTCTTCAATCTTTTTCTGCTCTACTCAGCTTCTGCGTAAGTAGAGTCCTACATTTGTTATGCTGCATTAGATTAACATCGGAGCCTGTGTGGTCGGAGCCTAGACCAGTCTCCATAACTCAACATAGGCCACCCCGTTTATTGAAAGTAACCTATAGTCCGACCAAATATTTGTTTATCTTTGATTTCATCAATTCTGGTAAAATTTAATCTGGATATTTATCAAACGGAAAAATGAACCTAACACTAACATATTAACCTAATTTGAATAGAAAACTAGTCGTGGAATTTCAGTTTTACCTTTTAATTTACTTTTAATGATATAAATTCACACTTAAATTGAAGGTATAATCCTTATTTCACATCAAACTTTTCATTCGTATTACATGGATAAGTTAGAGGTTGGTCAATTGTTTATGTTTTGTAGTTTTCATGCATAAATTTGATCGAAATTGGTGTAAACGAAAACAAACGTATAATTTGGCGGCCTATAAGTTCATTTCAATAAATGGGTGGACAATATGTTAAAAGTTAAAAACTTGGGTGATCTCCACATATATTATCCTTTTTTTAGACGATATGCAAATCAATTTTGAAACTTGATGGAACAAGAATCTTTTTTTGAAAGGCTGAGATTTTATAAAAGGCTCCGAGAGGGAGATGGAAAGATACAAAGGAAAGAAAAGAACAAAAAGAAACCACGACAACCTCAACTAGACTAGGCTACAACAACCGACTAAAACAAGGGGAAAATATATGCCTAGGACTGGTAATCCAACAATCCCAATTAACAGGTTTTGAGACATAACGGGCCGCAATCCATAACTTAGATAAGTGTTGAATCGACGGAAAAACATCTTCATCTTTGATGCTACCAATCGACTCTTCATTGGCATTGACCACCTTATTCCTCCACTTCCATATCGTCCAAAGAGTGCAATGGAAAACTGCATGTAAGGCCTTGTTTGTTCGATGGCAGTCAAAGGAACCAATTCTTTCTAAAGCAATGTCTGTTATAATCAGACAATGGAACAAGAATCTTATAATTAAAGTTGATGTTTTTTTCATGGCGACTCGATAAAGACCGCCTTCCAAGTTCCAACTAGATGGAATCTCGACTCTGTGGCATTGACTTGGGCTTGACTAGATGCCCGGCTTGGGACAATGCCATCGAAACAACCGAACATTTGTTCATGGAATGCCCTATCGCTTTGTGGTCAATGGTTGCATCTTGGTGGGGCTTCGCGTGTATCAACTTTACAATTACATAAAATAGTAAGTGAGGTTTGCCAAAATTGGACAGGATTTGTAACAATTTGAAACCAGTGGCGAAGCTTGGATTTTGTAAGTGGGGGGTCGGGTTCTAAATTTTTTTTTTTCCTAAGGCTATATTTCAGGTATACCGAAATTTTTGGGGGGTCGAAACCGAATATAACGAAATTTTTCTACACGAAAACTATATACCCCTACATCGCAAAAAAAATTTCGGGGGGTCGGGCGCCCCCCCCGGCCCCTATGAAGCTTCGCCTCTGTTTGAAACCATAATGAGTAGATCCGGTGGAAAAGTAATAATTTAACAAAAAAAGAAAAGAAAAAATAGTACCAATGTTGCAAAAATCAGTCAACTCGGCCTTGTAATTGGCAATTACAAGGTGCACGGCCTTTCACCTTGTTGATTTTTGCAAGGTAATCGGCTTTTTAATCGGCGATTACAAGGTAATCGGCCTTATAATCGATTATTAATCGCTACAAGGCCTTCAACTGCCTCATTACCGACTCACGGTTTTTGCAACAATGAAAATTACAGTAAAATTTACAACATGAAGGGTAATGAGGTAATTTAACCCTTTAATCAGTGAGTCAGGATTTCTTTCACACTCGAACCACTTTGAGGTCTCCTCCAACTGTATTAAAAAAAATAGAACATTTCTTAAAAAAACACTGTATAAAATAATAAATCTGATCAAAGAAAACATCATATAATTAATCGATCCTATTATAATCCGGTGAATGGATGCAATCAGGAAACAAGCGACCAAGCTCCGGGAACAAGTTGCCAGACAACAACAGGTCGGTTTCACTTCATCTTTCAATTGGATCAGCTGTTTATTATTCCCTTATAGGATCTGTTTAAATTTCTTACATTAGTTATTTTTATACATTTTTAATTATACAATAATTTCATACATTACTATTTTGTTACTTGTTAGAGAAAAATATATTTGTTAGATAGGTGGACTAAATTTACCTCTAGTATTGAAGACATGTTTTATGTCGGGATTGATTTGGTTATTTGTTATTAAATAGCTGAAAGAGATAAGTATGTTTGGTATATGTATGCAATCCTGGACTAGTGTAATCGCGCTTAGGTTATATAAGTTGGATTAATTCTGAGTGTGATCACTTTTTAAAACAAAATATAGGACCAAGTGTTGTGGTTTATTAAGTAGACCAAGGCTATTAAGCGCGCGTCATTTGAATTTAAAACGGCTAGAACAAACTTTCAATGTTAGAATCAAATACAATACTTTGCCTGTTGTTTCCCCAAAAAAACATTGTTATTACTCAGTAACAGCCTGCTCAAGTTCCAAGCTAATCAATTTCAACTCGTTATAAATGTTATTTTGTATATCTAGCATCAATATGTTAACAATGTTTTTCGGGGTCTGTTATAGATACCAAGTTTAATATAGTTTTGTTGCATAGATTGAATGGATAATGTATTTACGTGTGTGCTTGTATGTTTATTATACTAAATTTTGGGCTGATATAACTCAACTTAAGCCTTCGCCGAAAGCCTAAAAGGTGCTTCTAACGCTTAACCTAACTTAGTGCTTTTTAAACATGGATTTCTTAACAATTAAACTCACAGGTTAGGGATATTGTTAACAGAATGGTAGATTGGATGGTTCTTGAGGCAATATGAGTGAGTTAATTAGTGTACATTATTTATAGGATAATGCGATTCCGTTTACCGGCTGTTTTAGCCAAAAAAAAAATTGAGTCATTGTCTGGATCTCGTAACTAAGAAAATCCTAAACTTAGGAGTGGATATTGCTAGCGAAAATATGGTTTTCTTAAAGTTTAACACGCCTGAAACCTAGTTAGTTGAACCACTTGTTGCAAAATGGGTGCGCAAGTATTTTACGAGTCAACGCTGCAAATTGTCACCATGTTCCTTTTTTGAACTTTCTAGCTGTTTGGCCTCTACTTTTTTGTCATGAAAATAGTAGATCAATAGGCTCTTACAGGCATAGTAGTTAGGATTTTTGAACCTTCTAATTTTCTAGCTGTTCGGAACTGATATCTGTGAATTAGTAGAGTAGACTTTGTGGTACTAAGATGCACGATAAACCTAACAATGCATAGCAGTTAGGATTTTTGAGGCTGTTAATTGTGTATATGGTAAATAGAGGGCTTGCATCTCAATGCAAGATTGTACCGCTTTCCTATTAAAGTCCTTGCATTTAACATAAGTCAGCTGGTATAGGGAAACTAGTGTTTCCTTTGTATGCCATTGAAAGTTAGCGACATGTAAGAACATTTGCTAATTACGTTCTCTTGAAATTATTATCATAAACCAACTTATGAAGATATTATCCTCTGACGTTGATTATGTTGGAACTTTGTGAGTTTGGCTAGTTTGTTTGTATCCCAAGTAGACGAATGTTAGAGCATTTTGTGGGTATATAAACGAAAACTTTAATTAGTGTGAAAGTCTTTTTTGTTAAGCTATATAGTTTGTGCATGTAGCATATAGTACAAAAGGTTGAAGCTGCAATCACACGTACAAGTGTTGCTGTGATTGGTACAAGTCAATGTTGCAACAACTACTAAATGAATGTGTGTATGTTTCTAGCAGAATTGGTCAATGAGAAAATGGGATGAGTGGGGTGATCTGGAAGTCAGCCTAAAGAGTTGAAACCATCAACCCACATCCTTAATTCTTGGCACATTTGGTGATCATGGGAGATCACCATGATCTAATACTTTTGGCCTTATAAATAGAGAGAATGAGTCTCTAACTCTCTATGCTAAGTGCGAAGAACACAATTAACATACACAAAATAAAAATCGTCTTGGAGATGCTACCACATCGTTGCAGTTTAAGCCTTGCAAACTCAAGTTTTTTGGTCCGCCATTGTCATTGTGTTGTGTTCGTTCGCTGAAGAAAACAACACGAGTCTGCATTGATCCTGGGGGTTTTACGTATGGAGGCTCGCAGCGTATAGAGTATGTATGATCCTTTAAGGACAGGGAACTTCTTCCCGTGCAAGGCTCTATAACGGGTTCGTGTTCTACAAATTCAAAACAAGGAGCTGCTGCAAAATTTTTGCTGTCACGAAAAAGGCTGTTGGAGTACTTCATGAAAAGAGTTGTTCATTTTCCAGGACATTTCTAAGTAGATATCTAAGGGTGTGGTTCTGATATGAGTAATCGGGTATCTCACTTTATAGTTTGCATATTTATTATCGTTCGTTGTTCAATAGCCATAGTTGTCTCAAGTTTGTTTTATGTCTTGTTCACAAGTTGGTGTAAAGGAACATTAATAAGCAATGCCTGTATAAAAAAATACCATGAATACAACAGATTAACCTTAAGCCCTAAACTGAAAACACATGGTTACCATATGCTTAAGGTGGTTGGACTTCATTCAGATCTTAATATCTAATAGGCTTAAGAGTTAAGACTACTTTTTGATTCGTTAAAATTTCGCTATGTTAAATCCTCACGTTGTTACTGGTTTAATATAATATTACCTATTCACCATATATCTGCAATAAATTTGAAAGACTATTCTATAGCAGTGATTTGATATTACACTATCTAATCACACTATTGATTATATGGTTTCAATATCAGGCGGTTTTCAAGCAGTTTGGGGGTGGAGGATATGGAGGTTCAGATAATGTGGTGACTGATGAGGCAGAACTCATGCTACACCAAAAACTCGAGAGGCTATACATATCTACACGTGCTGCCAAGGTTGCTTCCCCTGCATATTTGTGGTTTATATATTTATGAATAAGTTAAGAGAAACAATTTCAAGTTGTATGCTTCTTAAACAGAAGATCTTATGTGAAAAGTGTGAATCAACATAATTCAAATTGGGAATCAACATAATTTAAAATTTCTTTTGAATATGAAATTAAGTTGTTTTTTGTCCAATCTGCTGATTTTTTGCCTTTCAGCATTTTCAAAGAGACATTGTTCGTGGCGTTGAAGGATATATAGCCACTGGTTCCAAACAAGTTGAAATAGGCAAGTTTGTGATAAGTCCCCAAATCTGGTTGAACTTTATAAAAATGAACTTGATGTAAGTTTGTGTTAATGGAATCTTTTGACAGGAACTAAATTGTCAGAAGATAGCAGAAAATATGGCACCGATAATACATGCACTAGTGGTAATACACTATCAAGAGCTGCAGTCAACTTTTCACGAGCTCGTGTACAGATGGAAAAGGAACGAGGAAATCTACTCAAATCTTTTGGGACACAGGTTTGGAATAAATTGTGTTTTTTTTTTTTGTGCTCAAAGGTCTGTCACGTCTTATGCCATATGTTCTCAACTTTTCATACTACGAAATTGTGCAGGTTGCTGAGCCATTAAGAGCCATGGTAATGGGAGCTCCCCTTGAAGATGCTCGACATCTTGCTCAACGCTATGACAGAATGCGCCAAGAGGCCGAAACACAGGTCACTGAGGTTTCTAAACGACAAACAAAAGTGATGGAGGGATCCGGGCAGCCAGAATTATTTGCTAGACTAGAAGCAGCTGAAACAAAATTGCAAGATATGAAGTCCAACATGGCAACTTTGGGAAAAGAAGCTGCATCAGCAATGGCTGCAGTTGAAGCTCAGCAGCAACAAATGACACTACAGAGACTTATTTCTATGGTAAAGCTTCTCCTGTTAATGGTTTAAGTGAATTTCACATTTCATGGTTTGTTTATGTTGTCTGAAACACATTTTTTTGATAGATTGAATCAGAACGAGCTTATCACCAAAAGGTTGTTCAGATTCTTGATCATCTTGCAGGAGAGGTATGCTTTTGTGCCTTACCCTTTAATAGAAGATGTTTATTTTCGGTTTTTAATTCTTGTTGATGATATACCAGATGGTATTAGAGCGACAACGAATTGAAGCAGCTCCTGCACCAACGGTGGAAACAGCTCCACCTCCACCTCCACCTCCACCTCCTTTTTACGAAGAAGTCAATAATGCGCCTACTGCTCCAATGCAAAACGGTTCAAATGATGGGGTGGATTACTTTTTAGGAGAGGTAATCATACAAATATCATTTAAACTTATTCATAATTTCTTTTGTTCTAATAAACTAAATTCATTCCTATTGAATTTTTTCATCGTGTTCCAGGCTATATACTCATATTTTGCAGAGTCTGATGTGGAGCTCAATTTATCGACTGGTGATTTTGTTGTTATCAGAAAGGTTTGCAGCTTTGATCTTGTGAATTGTAATATTAGCTAAAATATCAGAGCTTTGATAACTCAGAATCTGTTAATGTTAACAGGTGTCAAATAATGGGTGGGCTGAAGGTGAATGCAAAGGGAAAGCAGGTTGGTTTCCTGTTGAATACATTGAAAGACGAGAAAGAGTTCTTGCAAGCAAGGTGGTTGCCGAAGTTTTTTAGAGAGTATGTTCGATCTCCTTTGGTCTATAGTTAATATCCCATTGTGTTTGTATGTATTTTTGGCCTTTTAATATACAAAGACATTAGACATTATTCACATCCTTTCCTACTCTTGTTCTGATTGGAGACCGGCAACTATAGAGCTTCTACTTTGTACACTTATGTATGTATCGTGGTGTTCATTATGTATCTATTTGTGACAAGTTTGATTAATTATGTCAATTTTTCTTAAACGTTACTAGGGAGGTCTATTATAGGGTGATTCTAATAAATGCAGAATTGAATCTAGCGCTAACTGATGGAAAATATAACAGAAACAGAAAATCCACAATCTTAAGTAACAGAGAATAGCCAAACATAAATTCCAGGTTTAAGTTATGGGAAAGAACATGAACATTGAAACCGGTCAAAAATAACAACAAATTGTTAACATATTAAATGAAAATCACATAGTATAACCAAAAATTAGAAATGTGAATTCCAGTTTTAAGTTATGACCGTTTGAAGGTGATGTGTTTTCTTATTCGTTCCCTACATTCTCAACGCCTGATGTATGAGTCAGCCACTTGGTTTATGAGAAGTGACTATGCCGAGAAACAAGTTTAATGAGCAAAGCAATCTGCATGATAATCATGATGGTATGCTGTCAGGATACTTAGGTAGAAATTAATTACCATACACATATAAAGAATCCAAAACTCAAAATCAATGTCACATTTGAAATTCTGAATAAAGAAACTACATTAAATTTGAATATCCAAATTCAAGAGTGCCTTTTTTAGACATGCATATATAGTGGAGTGGAGAAGAAAAAAGAGCGTTAGGTTTACCAAAGTTCGGTCGTAGAGCTTGGCTCACTCTCGACCACGTATCATTTCATGATTAAAAAATGAAAACAAAACAAAAAAAGAATGTCATTCTGATTTTCTGATAATGGATATCAGATATACTAAGTATGTCATGAAAGGACAAATTAGCAAGTTCTTTGACAGACCATTCAATTAGGGATCCGGAGTCCCTGCAAATATTCTGAATTGCTTCTACCCTGCTAATTGTTGTTTCAGCATTCGGATCCTTGATCAATTAACCAAGATTTTGACTGGATACGAAATCACTAGTGCTCGATCTAGTGGTTTTTTTATGGGGATTCTATCTACAGGTGGTCACTTCATATTCTTCTCGTGAGCTCATGGAATTGACGTAAGTGGTTGGGACATTCATGTCAATCTGTAAAAATTTAAAGGTAGAAGCTCCACTCTGAGTCTCCATTTAGATTCTCTCAACAGCTAATAATAACTGAGCATTGATTGGCATGCCTAATTGGTATGCCAAAATGTATGTTTAATTATATGTGTCATCATCTTATTAGTGAAAGAAAGGAGCCAACTTTTTCACAAAGCAATAAACAACCTCCACATCCATTTAGGCATAAAATTAGTCATGCATTTAGGTTTCTCAATCATTTTTCTAACTTTATCACGTAATTAGGAAAATAAATACCTTGAACTTAAGAATGGATGAAAAATCATAGATGAAACTTTAAATATGACCGTGTAGTTATCGATGATTTAGGGTGTGTTTGTTTTTTATAAAAAAGTCTTACTAGCCCTCTTACTCCCTCTTACTCTTACCAGTAAGAGGTGGGCAGACGTTTTGCTTGTTTGTTTTTTTCTTTTGAGTTAGACCCAATTAGACATAAAACATCTTACTCAGTAAGAAGTGGTGGACTTGTCTTACTGCCTCTTACTCGATAAGAGAGATTGAAGACTCGTGTTAATATAATATATTTGATGGTTTATTAACTATGTTATATTTATGATAAAAAGTCTTATTTCATATTTACACAAGTTATTTAAATAAATTGCAGAAACGAGCACTTAAAATCATTCGGACAATTATACAAAAACAAACAACATTATTTTGTTTAGAGTTAGACGTTCAAGCCACCTCTTACTAGTAAGATGTGGTAGTTAGATTCAGACCTAAAACATCTAAATGAAACAAACACACTCTTAAACTTTATAACTCTTTATTTTAAATTTGCTCACTAGTTTAGCTTCCCCCCCCCCCCCCCCCCTATACTGATCCAATAAGGGTGTTCACGGGGCGGTTCGGCTGGAGATTTTAACTATCCATTTCGGGGCGGGTAGTTTATTGTACTATCCGAAACCGGACCGTATTAGGCGGGTAACCGGACATGCAGGTACCCGAAATGAGTGGTTACTCGAGGTTCGGGTCATAGTTTAACCATTCTAAAAGATTAACCGAATCAAATTGGACAAGCAATAACATAATCAGAACATAATATGTCATTGTAGTAAAATTAAATAACATTGATAAAATTAGTCACAGAAAAGTTGTTCCGTCGCTATAAAAAACATTAAAATTATCATATGCAACAAAATAACTAATACTATTTATTTGATGTTTATAGGTTACGATTACTTTAATCATATGTAATCCATGTACGCTAGTAAATGATCACATTAGATAAGTAAGAATGGGTTGTATGATAAAAGTAGTGCAATCATAACGTTAGCACTTGTACATTTTTCTGAATGGTTTATTGAAACCTACATGTACATTATACACGTTTCGGTTCGGGTAACTAAGGATAACTGAAAGTAAAAACCGAACCCGAACCGTGATAAGCGGTTTTTCCGGTTTCAGGTTTTCTCGGTTTCGGTTTCTCCTAACCGTGATAGCATGGCCATTGCTTTTTGAAGAAAAAAAAATGCAAGGCTTATTTGTGAGAATTGGCAGGGTTCCATTTTCTCTTAACCAATAGCTAGCTTATTTGTTGATTATTGTTACAATAGATAGATACAACTTATATAGTTTTAACTTTATGACATGCATTCGGATTATGTTGTTAGGAGCCCATATACTATTAGTTATGGCACGAAAATTAGGGGACGGCCCTGTACATGAACGGACCTTAGTGGAGACCGGGGAGGGCCACGACCCTCCCAAAACTTTGAGATTTTACTTATATGCTTAACGAAAATACTACTTTAGCCGTCCCAAATTAACTGATGTAGCACTCAGCCCTCCCAATAATTTCACCCAAGTTCCGTCTATAGCCCTGTGAAGATTGATGATGGCAATTTTGACACGAAACCTGTTAACACGACATGACACGACCTGTTCTTAACAGGTTTCGTGTTTGAACTCAACAGGTTTCGTGTCTTAACAGGTCAGACCTGTTAAAACCTGTTAATATTCGTGTCTTAACAGGTCAGACCTGTTAACACCTGTTGTAAACCTTTAGCAAAAGAATTGAGCCTGATAGAATTAAACCAAGAAAGCCACTCGGAGTATGAACCAAGGGGAGACCAAGTCACGTTCCACTAACGACAAACAAGTCTAACAACGTCCGAAATGAAGCAGCAGCTAAAAAAGAGATGCGACGATGTTTCGTGACTAGAAGCACAAACCAAGCAAGAGGAATCTGGAATATGAACACCACGAAGCAATAAATTGGAGCGGGTAGGGAGACGGTCCAGGTAGAGCTTTCAAGCAAAAATATTTATTTTGATCTGAACGAACTTGACCCATCTAGTAGAAGTGGCAACTTTTGGCAGAAAATGATCATCAAGAAGGTTCTGCACGTCCTTGACCCGAAAGACTCTGTCACTATTCAAATCCCACGTCCACCTATCCTCCATATTAGACAGAATAGATGAGCCGATGGTCTCCTCCAAAAGAGCTGGCTGATATGATTCAACTCCGCCTCTAACATCACGACGAAGAGAAAGGGTGATCGGATTAAGTAATTTAGACGCCACCGAACAGTCTTTAAGAGTATCAAGTGCATAGATGCGTGGAAAAAGATCTTGAAGGGGTGTACCAGCAATCTAAATCTCGTTCCAGAATTGGGTACGAAGACCATTACCAACACGAATTTGACAGTGGGACAGCAGATCAATGTCGTGGACTTTGAGCAGAGATATTTCTTTGAGGATGGAGTTCCATATCGAAGACTTGTACATAGAAACATTAGAAAGCGAAGTACCGTACATGGATTTAATGAATCGATACCATAAAGAGTTGTCACCCAAAATAAATCTCCAAACCCACTTAAAGAGAAGGGCTCTATTTAGAGCGTAAAAACTTGACACCCCTAAACCACCATGTTTCTTGAACGTAAGGATTTTCGACCAAGCAACCCAAACAATTTTTCTCTCACCATTATTAACACCATTAAAAAATTCTGACGAATGGACTCCAAAATATTCAACACCGCTTTTGGAACTTTGTAGATCGACATCACGTAGATAGGGGTGGACCCAAGGACCTATTTAAGTAGAGTTAATCTACCGCCAATTGAAAGAGTTTTACTTTTCGAGTTAGATAACCGAGACTTAACCTTAGAAATAGTGTCATCCCAAGCATGAACCTTATAAGTGTTATCTCCAACCATTACCCCTAAGTATTTAAAAGGAGTTCTCATCGTAGAACAACCAATAATCGCTGTAGCATTGTTAACAGATTCAACATGAACCCCGACTCCAAGAAGATGACTCTTGGAAAGATTAATGTTAAGTCCAGACAACAAGGAAAAACATCGAATAATTTGAATAATACCTGAAAGATTAAGTTCGTTCCATTTCCCAATAAAATCCGCATCATCGGCGTAAAAAAGACGAGAAATGTTGAGGTCATCGCTAATATTGATCCCCCGAAAAATCCCCTCATCAACAGCCCTTGAAATCGATAGGTGGAAAGATTCCATGATAAGTATAAAGAGGTAAGGGGCTAACGGATCCCCTTGCTTAAGGCCACGATGAAATTCGAATTCTAACGATGGGCTACCATTAAGAAGAACCGAAACCATACCAGAATACAAACTTCCACGGATCCACAAGCGCCATTTAGAACCAAAACCAAACGCAGCAAGCACATCATCTAGAAAGTCCCATCTAACCGAATCATAAGCTTTAGCAAAATCAACTTTAAACACCATGGCTTGTTGTTTTTTATGCTTACACCAAGATAAGATCTCATTTATAATGAACGGACCATCAAGAATTTTCCTATTAGGAAAAAAGGGGTTTGCACATCCGAAATAAGGTCGGAGATAACCAACGAGAGACGATTAGCAAGGATTTTGGTGACAACCTTATAAAGACTCCCAATCAAGCTAATGGGGCGAAAGTCACTAACGAACTTGGGATCTTGTGTTTTCGGGATAAGGGTAATTAAGGAGGAATTACATCCTCTAGCGAACATACAATGCTCAAAGAACCATTCAATCGCAACACAAAAGTCAGATTCAAGAATATCCCAAAATTTACGAAAAAACTCAAACGTAAATCCGTCCAGCCCAGGAGATTTATTCTCACCACATCCCCAAACGGCAATACGCACTTATGCTCGAGTAATCGGCCTCTTCAGATTGTTAGCTAGATCAGGACTCTATTTATTAGGAAAGGCAAAATTGAGCTTACATCGACTAGGAGAAGAAGCTGAAAACCGATTAGCAAAATAGAGTCTGAATTCCTCTTTAACACGACAAGGTTCATCCAACCATTCGCCGTTTACCATGACTCCTTTGAAAGCTAAATTGGCACGTTTATGATTGATGATACCGTGGAAAAACTTAGAGTTTTCATCACCCTCGATTGCCTATTGGATTTTTGCTTTTTGAAGTCTGTCATGAGCCTCGACAGATTGAATGTCATTCAATTTTTTCAGCAGATCCACTCGAGCCAAAGAAATGTCATCATTGGACCCCCTTTGTCTAATTCAATGTCTATATCACGTAACTTGGAACGGATATCCTGAGAGCATGTGTTTCAATTTTGGAAAGAAACAAGTTTGGTCGAACGCTCTAAAATGGTGGAACCTTTCGAACGCAACATTTTTAAGTGTCGACGTATTATTGGCGATAACAGAAAAGTAACTTCACACATCCATTCGTATAGGCAGTCTTAATGCAGTACGTGGTTCACTCGATCAACTCTTTAGTTCCTTTGGCGAGCAAGAAATTAGACCTAAAAAAATAATAAATAAAAAAAATAATAATAATAAATAAATAAATCACAAATACATTTACAAAGTGATATGACATTATTTGATTGGCTAAATAAAAAAGAAAAGAGAGAAACTTAGCTAAAATACACCAATTAAACAATGACATATCATTTTATAGATATGTTTTATGATTTTTTTTAGGTCTAACAAAACTCAATTATAAATGACAAAAAGCTATGCTCCCACACTTGGATTTCTAGTAAATATATAAGAAAAAATTATTTATTTTTTTATTATTATTTTTTCATTTTTTTTAACACGCATTAAAAAAAAGTGGTTTAGTATTTTATGTAACACTCTGTTCCTTACTAGTAATTTCTTTTCCTAGCATCTTATTAGGTTTCTTTTGCATTTTTCGTCTAGGAAAAAAAATATAGTGGTATACACGCACACAGATTGTCTGATACGTAAAGACTATGCATTTAAAATTAAATATGATATAGAGTATGCTAACATAAATCATTATTTTCAGCAATTACAACTACGTTAAAATATTACAACCTCCGTTTCATAATTATTGTCCAGTGTTAAATTGCAATATACAACGGACCATAAAAATATACAACGAACATATATCCCATAAATTGTAATATACAACGGACCATAAAAGTTAAAACAATTTTACTGATGATTTATTATATTGATGAGCATGGTAAAGATAAACTTAACGTGAAGAATCAAATTCAAAATTTATATAAAATCAATGAAATAATATCAAACCATGTAGCTTGAAGCCAAATATTCAAAAACAAGGTTCATTTTAAAACAAACAAACGCGCAAAACTTAGAGATCTTGTAAACATAAAATCTATTATCTCTCAGTAACGATACGTGAATATAAAAATTTCACTCAATAAATCATATGTATCTTTCTAGTAAATTCCAATAGATTCGAGAAATAAAACTTCGTCATACATATAACAAAATGCATTTGTATTGAATGATGACAATAAGATTATCGTCGTGATATAATTTGTAATAATTAACTAATTTAATTTACTTAATTTATTACTTGAAATGAGTAGCATAATAACATATGGTTTGAAAAATTATTTATGACACATCTTAAAAAATAAAATTGCTCTTAAACTGCTGGTTTTCCTATCCACTACTTAACATATTTTTTTGTTGAGCTTCCATAGTGTCGTTTTATCAACTACAAAAGTTACATAGTTTGATAAACTTTATATTTATTTAATGAGAATAATGAATATTATGTTAATATAAGATTATATGTGTACCTCCTAAAATATCAAATGCCTCACTCTGAGGTTTACCAAAGGTTGCAAAAAATTCCTCCTCGAATAATTTCTTTCGGTTTCTTTTTCCCTTTCCTGAATTGTCCTCAGTGCACTTTAGTTCCTCAATGTTAAGGCTTGAAAGTTATTCATAACTCCATGAAATTTGACATTACTTGAAATTCATACTCCAACGTATTATGCTTCAAACGCATCTCTGTTTTGCCTTATCATTTGAATATACTCATGAGGCTGTCATATTTGAAATATTGCTTCCAAGTCAATGGTTAGATCTAAGGCATCTATTACAGTTTCATGAATGGATTGTACCGCATTCCCTTCTATTTCCTTATTGGTTTTGATTTTGAAGTTCCAGGATATTAAAAACTTCGTCATCTACTGGTTGGTTAAAACTGTCATCCCGTGATGATGCAGGAGCAGTATGTTAATTATGTAATTTATTCGGATCCATCTGCAGTTTATTGCTGTAAAAAAGGATGGTTATGGTTCATTTGTTATAAAGTCAAATCAGCTATCAATTGCTAAACTTAAAATTTATGAACTTAGAGAAAAGCAAATTAAGTGATAAATGTATCAAATATGTCAGTAGCACAAAACAATAAAAGTGTTCTCAAATCATGAAAATTAAATGTAGCATATATGGCGTCGTCTTTATGAGGTCTTTATGAGGTCAGGAATAATAATTTTCTTTTCTTTTCCTAATACAGTACATACACAAACTGGTTTATATTATTTACTTTTACATGCCTGCAGATCTTGCCTTGTCTTATTGGTGAAGATATAGACGGACAGGTCGTATTCATATTTTTTTTGCCAACCTGTAACGCCAGACAAAAATAGGAACACAAATGAATGCGGTGATTAGCACTTTCAGTAAAAATAGTATGCCTTTGGACCTTCCATCATTAGAAGCGATTGTGTGTCCTGCATCCTATCGTTTGTGAGGTGACAGGTAAGTTGTGGAAGATGAAGAAAGTGAAGTGATGATTTGAAGACACGTGTGGCGAAAAATTATTGTATATTTGATTTTGAAGACAAGTATTGCAGGGGAGGAAGGTAGTTGTTTTTATAATTTTCTTATGAAAATTAATTGAGCAAATGCATGTTTTGTTTTATTAACAATTTGTAAAGAAAATATTCAAAATATAATAGTTTTATATTTTAACTAACCAATGCATTATTAATTTGGTACAATTTAGTATTCGTGCACTTTGATTTTGAATACAGTTTTGTGACTCATAAATTTTTTGGTATTGTGTTTTTTGTATTATTAACAATTTATAAAGAAAATATTCAAAATATAATATAAAGTTTTATATTTTTAGCTAAACAATACATTAGTAATTTGGTTCAATTCAGTATTCGTGCACTTTATCTCTTTTTTTTAGTAATCATTTTTGCTTATATTTTTGTAATCTATATTTTCATCACAGAAGTAACACATGTCACTTAAATTTTATGACAAATTATTGACACATACACTACCGTCTTCTTCTTTACTTATTGTAGCTTACCATTTCCAACCCGCGTTACACTAGCGCGAGTATCATGCTATAAAAATATATGTGAGATGATTATTCTGGTAATATCAATACCTCAAACTTGATGAGATTTTATGAAAGGAATTGAGTTATTTATAGACTACCATCTATTACACATGTGAATGTTTTACAATGTTACCCAAAAATGTTAATACACCACATATCTAGATAATTTACTTTACGTGATCTTATATTGAGGGTTTATACAATATACAACATTCTAAAATGTTCTTTATTAGATGGCAAAGTAGTTTGATTTAAAGGAGAAATATTTTAGATGTGCATTATGGCAGATGAAATTCTTGTTAGATTATAAAAGATGTTTGTGATATTTGTTTTGTTTATAAGGCGTCATGCTATTTAAATAAACGAGTTTTTCAAGGCCAGTGCAATATTAACTATACCTACATAATTAAACTAGTTATAACACTCGCACACGTATGAGGTTTAGACATAAATCAATTTTAATTTGATTGTTAGTCCTGGTATCATTTTTTGAAAACTTTGTCTATCGATGTTTATAAGTGATGTGATTTGATTTATGTGAAAGTCGTTTTGGACGGTAAAACCTAATTACTATCACATAGCGCGAAAGTATAACTTGGATAACTTTTTTAAACAAACATGTAATTCACTGTTTATAATACAAGTGGAAATTCAAAGATGATGAAAACAAGGGTAGCAGTAGCGGAGCTTGAATTTCTTTTTGAAGGGCCGAAATTATTCAATAAATACTCATGTGATTCAAGAAAACTTGCAATACTAGCCAAAATCTAGGAGGGCCAACACCCTCCCTAGTCTCAACTCTCAAGAAAGCTCCGCCCATGGAGGGTAGTACAGGAATTTCACTTCAGCCAGGGACTAAAATGAACTCAACACTTCCCCACGAGGACGCCGACTGCAATCCCGAAACCATAAGGACGGTATCTGCAATGTAGCCAAACCACAAAGGAGGATTTTTGCAAATTTACTCATGAAAATATATAACTTGGTAGGGGTGTTCATCGGTTCGGTTATCGGTTAATCGGTTTATTCGGTTCGGGTTGTTCGGTTAAAAAATTTTTTTGGGTCATAACCGAAAACCGAACCGAACCGAGAACCGAACCGAAGTTCGGTTCGGTTATGGGTCAAAACCGAAAACCGAATTTTTTACTTAAATTACACTATTTATATTTTTTTTGAATTTAATTATATATATTTTTGGCAAAAAAAATATTTCAAGCATAAAAAAGTGTTTTTTTATATTAGTATAAAATTTTAATGGATATTTTTTATATTTAAAATAATATAAATATATAAAAAATATATATATTTATATAAATTCGGTTTTCAGTTCGGTTTTCTGTTCAGATAGCTAAACCCATATCCAAACCGAAAACCGAATTTTTAATTCGGTTTGGTTCGGTTTTAACAAGTTCGGTTCTGTTATATGTTCGGTTCGGTTTTATTTCGGTTCCGTTCGGTTCTCGGTTTATTCGGTTAATTAACTGAACCGTGAACACCCCTATAACTTGGGATATCAAAACAAAAAAATGAAAAACATTGAATCTGAAATGGGCTGAAAGCAGGCTACATGAAATTGGGCTGAAACCCAGCTCACAGACGCATATAAATAGAAATAAGAAAACCACCATTCACTCTTCATTTGCTTCTTCTCTAAAGCGCCGATTTTCTTGCCGCCTCTTCACTTTCAGGTTCGATCTCATTTATTATAAGTTTTCCAATCAAACCCTTTTGTTGTAGTTTCATTTATGATGCTAGTGATAGTGAATCTATAAGTTTTTGTGTTTCTGGTTTATTTATTTTTTGATTTAGGGTTTATTAGCTTTTATGATTTTGGTTAAATGAATTTTTAGTTTATATTTTTTAGCTTATTTTTTGGCTTATTGACTTATTTAAAAATGGCAAAATAAGGTCATGAAATAGAAAATAAGCTGAAATTATATAAACTTATAAGGGCATATATAAGGTTAAATTGAAACTGGTGATTGTTGTTTTGATTATATGATATGCTGTGTAAGAACTTTGGTATAAGTTTTATATAAGTTATTGATGTTTTAAAAGTCACATTATTTATTTTTACTACTAGGTTATGTATGTTTATTATATGAAATGTGATATACGACCTTAGCGTAGCTAGCTTGTGTCTGAATGAGTAAGATAGCACATATTTAATGCGCAAATAGCTCGGATATAGATTTAGATTCTAGTAGTTATGTTTTTCATGATGTGCCAAATGATGACTAAGATTTTAAGTATATGTTCATGTATATTACTATATTTGAACTCTAATAGTATCTCATATCCGTATATATCGATTATTCAGTTTTTCTTTAATTGATTTTGTGATGTTAAATTTCAGGTTTACTAGCAAACATGGCGACTCAATTGAGCAAGAAGCGAAAGGTTTGTTTTCTGGATTAGTTTTACAAGCTGGCACTTTATGCTGTACTATGTTTTTCTAATCTGTGGTGTAATCTGTTTTTGTCTTTCAGTTCGTAGCTGATGGAGTGTTCTTTGCTGAACTGAACGAGGTTCTTATGAGGGAACTTGCTGAGGATGGTTACTCAGGTGTTGAAGTCAGGGTTACGCCTATGCGTACTGAGATCATCATCAGGGCCACCCGAACCCAAAATGTTCTTGGTAAAGTTTTGTTCTTGTTACAGCACATTTTGTTTTACATCAGTCATTCAGTTGAAATATTGATAGTTTGTACAAACTTTGTTAATTGCTAATATGTTTATAGGACGAACATGAATTTAGTTGCATTTTGAATTTGCTTGACACAGTAACACATACTTTTGCACTTGGTAATGCATATTGAAGTATATTTTAGATTTTATGATGTGCTGGCTAGTTGATATTTGAACCTTGTTTCTTGCAGGCGAGAAGGGAAGGAGAATAAGGGAGTTGACATCTCTTGTTCAGAAAAGATTTAAGTTCCCAGAGAACAGTGTTGAACTCTATGCTGAAAGAGTCAACAACAGAGGTCTCTGTGCCATTGCCCAGGCTGAGTCTCTGCGTTACAAGCTACTTGGAGGCCTTGCTGTTCGCAGGTTACTAAACATTTGTGATTCCTGCCATTGTAGCAATTGGAGGTTGATAAGACTCTTTATCAACTGATATTGTTTCACGTTTTTTCAGGGCTTGCAATGGTGTTCTAAGGTTTGTTATGGAGAATGGAGCAAAGGGTTGTGAGGTATGCTACAATATATTCTTATTGTTCTGTAGTCCTGTATGACAACAGGTTGTGTTACTGACGCTAACACTGCTCATCATTCTCAGGTGATTATCAGTGGAAAGCTTAGGGCACAGCGTGCAAAATCCATGAAGTTCAAGGATGGATACATGATCTCCTCTGGTCAACCAGTTAAAGAGTACATCGACTCTGCTGTGAGACACGTCCTTCTGAGACAGGTAATTAACTGAAATATTGACATTTTGTTTTGTATAACGTTCATGATTTATTTACCAGCAATTAACTGAAATGGTGTACAATGACAGGGTGTGCTTGGTATCAAGGTTAAGATCATGCTTGACTGGGATCCTACGGGCAAGGTTGGACCCAAGACCCCACTACCCGATAACGTTGTGATCCACATGCCTAAGGATGACATTGTTGTACTCCCACCCAAGGAAGTTGAGGAATACAGGCCACCACTTGTTGCTACTGATGAGCCGCTGCCTATGCCCGTATGAGGTCTAGTTCCAGAGCCAGAAGCAAGATTGGAGATCTTTTGTTATGTGTCTTTTGTTGAGTTAGCTGGGACTACCCTTTTATTTTTGCACTGATGTTTGGTTCTAAAGTTAGTTTTATTTAAAGCTACTTTGTGATTTTCAAAGTTCAAGCTTGATATTATCTTTAAATGAAACCTAGTGAATTTTGTTTCTATTTTCATAGTGATTTTTAGCTGTTTTGTTTTAGATTATAATGTTTTTGAGTATTTGTTGAAAATACAGACATACACCAAGTAGTTTGAGTATTTGTCCGGATTCCACTTTTTGATTACACATGTTGTTGCAGTTCGTGTCAGAACAAAGCTTGTAGTTGGTTTGGAGATATATAACTTTGTGTCCTACACTCGAAGCATCTCAGTTCTTGTGGTTGCAAGAAGCCGTTTGCATATACGCGTATCTTCTAGGGATTAATACATTGATGTGAGAACCTGATATTCATGTATACTTTAAGCCACAATATACCCCACACTTGCAAACAAAAATAAAAATAGTCCGTTTCGTTAGGTGGTCTGCACCCCAAAACCAACACAAAAATCATACCTTAGCGTGCGTTGGTGTTTGGTCGTCATGGGGTTGGCGTGCAGTGGAGCTGCTTCATGGGTGGTGAATAATCACTATAACGCCCGGACAATTTGTAGAGTTTAAACAACTTGTCATTCATGTAGTAATGTGATTCATTTTTCTACACTGAAACACAAATATATGATATGCTTTTAAGTCCAAGTTTTGAATTAGTTCGCACTTGATGGTTTTTGTGGTTTTAGTTTTGAATTAGTACACACTACGTTACCAGATCCACGACATGGAGGCTAAATGTTACCAGATCAGCGACATGGGGGCTAAATATTATATGGATGGAGAAGATTCTTCTATTTTGATGTGAAGTTTTTGAAAAATATGGGGTTTGTTCTTGATGTTCTTGAGCATTATTGATTTTAGTTTAAAAATAAATGAAAATTCAAGAGAAAATTAGATAGGGAAAAGGACGTTGGTATTTTTGCTATTTCACTTGCCTTTGACTAGCGGTCAACCCAAAAAGGATATGGAGTGTGACAAACTAAAAGAAGTCAGGCATATGCAGCGTAATTAACTCTTGGGTATGACATGGAGTGCAAAAAATAAAACACAAACAAAATTTGTAATTTTCCATTGACTTAAATAAAAATCGAGGGTTAGCAATTTGTGAACATAGATTCAAACCGCATCATCAAATTTCAACAAAGTTTCATGGTTTATTCCTTCTAGCACATGATGTAGCAAGGACCCCTCGTGGTCCAAGGCCCTTGAAGGGTGCCTTACTACGGCCGGTCTAAGGCATAACACACTCATGCCAGAGACTTGCTATTGGGCATTTCCCAAACACAACTTTTAAAATGATGAAAGTTTGTGTCTCTTCCAATAAAGTTTTCATTCATAAGGGTTTGGAAACCTTATTTGTACTTCTGAAGTGAGTTTTTCTATCAGATTGAACATCTAATAATACAATAGTATATGATATACTATCAATCAAAGTGCATTAACCATGAGACATTGCTGTAAGGCGAGGCATTATTGTGCCACCCTTCACACGTGAACACCATGACGGGGGTAACCTTGACGTGCGATGGTGGGGTTTTTGGGTCGGTTAGGTTGTCTCCTTCACATAATGGAAAAGAAGGAAAAGAGGACCCTTTTATTATTACTCCATACTATTTTTGTTTGTGAGTGCGTGTGTGGTATGTTTGTATAAAGTGAGATATTTGTATGTGTTTGGTTAGGTGGTTACCATTACGGATGTTAGGTGGTGTGATGAAAAGCTGATGTAACGCTAAAGTGAAAGTAGTGAGAAGGTGACCATTACACCCCGCCTAATGAAAGTACTGAACCACCCTTGGCGTAAAAGTGACCTAAGAAATATCAAACTTTTTCAAGATTGCTGAAAAAACTGACATACATTAATATTCAACCATAGCTGAAACCAGCACGACACCACCCACACACCATCATTGTTTTTCAAATCAATCAACACATCAATGCCATGCAAGACCAAGAAGAGGAAGCGGACTGACTGCAAGGTGACACTTGCCGCCTCTTTCTCTCCATAAGTTGAAACAGACACCAAAGCCAATTGTTAAAAGTTCAAACTACAATAGCCTTACAAAGGGAGAGCCTGCAAAGAGTGGCATCACTGTAGAGAACCACTGGAAAATGGCAGTTGCAATTAAACAAAGACGATTAAAGAAAAGTCAAATTCCAATAACTGATTATCTCTATATGTCTCGTATTCCAGAAGTAAGTTAATAGATACATTTGAAGTGCAACGCACAAGGGGACTGAAGGAACTCGCAAGAAGTATCGGTTTCAGCTCTCATAATGCTTACCAAAGCAAAGAAGGTTTGGTCACCCATCGCATAAAGCTACAAGATTTGTCATGGCTATAGCCTATAGGAAGGGAATGTTCTACATGAAACTCATGCACTAATCGGACCGAAATGAAATACAGAGTATACCAGTTCATCAAATAAAATACCAACATTAAAAACCATAAGAAAATCTGGAAGCTGCCGCAAATAACATCCAATATAATATTGGAGTTATCTTAGCTTTCGTCCTGCTTTCACCAATATATATTTTGAAAACATTTCAAGAGTATTTAGCTGATGTAATAGAGTATTAAACTTAAACTATCATTCACACCATTGAAATACATATGAAATCATGTGCACAAGTAAACAATATGAACTATTAATACCCTGCAACATGAAGCATCTAGAAGAATTAAGCAAGCCATGTCCAGTTCCTCATGGTACCACGAACCCAAAATTACAACTTTCAGCAACCAATTGCTAATTCTTCAACCCGTTTTATATCATACCAGCTTTCAGTCATTGAAACGCATTAGATATTCTGAGGCTATTGTAAACTCTGGCTTAACATATATACTTAGATTATCAGGGGGTGTTTGAGAATGCTGGTAAAACCGCTTATGCTTTTATTGCTTTTTTGAACTTAGCTTTTATGAAGAAAAGAAAAATAATTACTCGTAAAAATTTATTGGATAAGCATCCCAAACACCTTTTAAACTGTTTCATGCCGTTTTAATAAGCAAATCTCAAAAACCCCGCTAGTTACTAAGCAAATAAGTAATCACCTAGAATATCACATAAAGACATGTAACCAGAAAACTACATAAACCCCACATCTGATTAAAATCCAAGAACATAACACCTAAATTCAGAACATCCTTGCAACATAGTACAACAAATATTGAAAAATCTTAACCTAGTTTTAAGTTCAGTTTCTATTTTCAGTGAAGATCCAACCACAATTTATTCAAACAGAACACTAGCTTAAAAACAAAAATCCAGCAAAACATATAACCAGCATTAATGCCACAACCACACAACTCAACCAAAAAACGAACAAAAAAGTATAATTCACAACAAAATCTCCAGACAAACATGAATTCGAAATTCAATAACTACATATAAGCTTGTCAATGAGGTAGTAGCCTAGCGCCCTAGCGTTACCAACTACTTTACTCATCAACCAAAAAGTTAAGAGTACAAGTCCCAACACGGACAATATGGCATAAGCAACAAGAGATCTACTAAATAAATGGGTGTGACTGATTCCAAGGAACGGCATTGCCAATTCTTCAAACCATATTATATTAAGAACAAAGCCACATCAACAAAATCCACTAAAAATTCTATCATTCTATGGTTGATGTGAATAACAAACAAAAACATCGAATAAATATAAGAAGTTCCATAAAAAAAATCCAAATACCGATTACACTTTGCGCACCTTTCAGTGCTACTTGTCACCAATATATCCTTCTTTTTTGCCTTCAAATCCGGGCCTCATAAGCTTCTTCTCTCTCTTTGCAATCTTCCTCGCTTTCTTCTGGTTAGCTCTCTCATCTATATTGCCTCTCCTCTTAGATTGCTTCTCCTCCCTCAATTTATCCTGAGTCTCCACCCTTTCCTTCCATTTGCCTGCACTCTTCTCGCGCTTCTTTTTATCCTTCTGTATACTCTTCTTCAAACGGCTTGGGTCATCATGAACCTTACCTCCCATCGCCTTTTCAGTTGCCGCCTTCCATGAATGCTTTGTTGCCACCACCACATTTTCTGTCTTAGCCTCCCTCAACTTCTTTGCCTTTTCCAATTCCTGTACCTTTGAAACCTTTTTCGCCTTCTTCCTACTACCATCTTCGTCTCCCAATTTCAACTTCCCGAATTCAAAATCAGGCTCGATCTTTTCCTTACCCTTATCCTTACCACTACCACTAGCAGTTTTACCACTATTACTATTATCACGATCCTCCCTTTTTCGCTTCTTGTCAGTAAAATCAGGCCTTTGCCTAACCTCGTTCATCATCATCGTTCTTTTCCCTTGGCCACGATTAGAACGAAGCATTTCAAGCTTATGATGCAACCTTTGTTGCAACTCCTCATAAGTAACAGACTTGTCACTCTTACTACTTTCACCATCAAAATTCGTCATTGGTTTCACTTTGATTTCAATCTCTTCCTCTTCTTCATCATCATCATCTTCGTCATCAGAATCCTTATTATCGTTCTCCGCCTTATCAATACTTTTCTTAAGAAGATCAAGCGTTGTAGTTTGTGCTTTCTCGGGGTCAAGGCGGTCACGTCGGGATTGCTTAATGTTTTCTCGTGTCTGTTGTTTAAGCGTGGCTTTTTTCACTTTGCTGAGACCTTGAACCCATGGTTTCGAATCTTCATCGACAGGAAGGTAAAACTTTGCAGGGATTAATTCGATTAGCTTGTCAAAGAACTGAGCATGGTCATGGATTAGTGTTTTGAGGTCGATAGCTGGAGCTTCAACGACATTAGAAGAAGCTGCGGAAATTCCCCCTTTTTTCACCATCTTCCCCATTTCCGAAAAGAAGGAAACAGGACGGTTTGCTTTCTTCAAATTCTGTAACCTGAAAAACATGTATAAACGTCAGAACGCAGGTCCAACAAAATACCAATTACGAGTATTGATATCAGAATACGAGTATCATTTGGATAGAAATCTACAAATGTCAATTTGACAGCATCTATTTCCTATATAAACAACGACAGGAAACAGGAAATGACCTAACTTACAAAAGCTAAATAATTTACGGCGCGTTTAGTAGAAGAAACTATTTATTACAGTAGCATTCTATCTAACTTCTAAACACACCCTTAGATGCTGCAATCACTTGACACATAGCATAAACCCATTTTAAGTTTGTATCTAGATAAATCATTCACAATAATTAAAGATTATAACACCATTCATAAAAGGGTCAATACATCTGCATAAGAAGAAAATTAACCTTGTAATATTATTTTTTATCAACAAAAAAAGAAAAGCAGGTTAATCAGCATGAATAATATTCAAATGGAAGTATAAATAACCTCAAATGGAAAAATAACTGACGATTTTTCGGCTGTTGAGAGAGTGACTTATTAGGGTTTATGCAGAGAAGCGGCTGTGTGAACTGGTTACAATTACATTTATTTTTGACTTTTTTTTTTAAAGGTTTTTAACTTGAAGGTTTTCACTTTTCTCTAATAAAGGGTATTTGTGGAAACAAACTTGTTGTTTTATCAAACTCTCTCCGATTCTTTCAAAGACTAAAGTAACGAGTCCTTTTTACTAAAAACATTTATTTTGTGCTATTTTGTTAACGATAATAAGAAAAATGATAAAAAAACAAAAGTAAAAATATAAAGTTTAACGACTTTAATAGCTAATTTGTTATATCGTTAAACTTAGGGGTATTAAAATATAAAGTGCGTTTGGTATGTGTGATGGAATCGCATATAGGTTTGAAAATAGAGTGGAAATCATACTCTTATGAGGAAACTCACATATCAAGGGTATCCTCATTCCATTGTGCTGGGCCCATAACCAACCAAACAACATTAATGACTTTCAAAGTCATAGATTCATTTTCATAGTGGGATACCAAACGCACCCATTAATGTGTTTATACGTTATATTGTATTATTATTAAACTTTTAAAGGTGGCAAAATGTAAAATTTAGTAAGTTCGAGTAATTTTGTTCAAAAAAAAAAAAAAAAGTTTCAATGATATTTTGCAATAAGGGTGAGCAATCCCGACCGACACCCGACTCCCGTCCCAATCCCGACACCCGACTCCTTTCCCGATACCGATCCGACTGTAATCGGGTCGGGAGTCGGTTTGCGTTTTCCTAGTAATCGGGATTCGGGACGGGTCGGGAGTCGGGATGGTCCTGAGAAAACACAACCAAAATCAAGATTCGGGACGATTCGGGATCATTATCGGGATTCGGGACGAGTCGGGACCATTATCGGGTCGGGAGTCAGTTTGAATTTTTCTCCGTTGTCGGTGTTAGTCGGGACGGGTCGGGAGTCGGTTTGAATTTTTCTCCGTTGTCGGTATTGGGATTAGTCGGGACGGGTCGGGATTCGTCCTGATGTTCACCCCTATTTTGCGATATTAGAAAACTTAAGGGTTTGTTTTTGATTTTTTTCTTTTTTTTTTTTTGAAATCACCGTTGTTCATGTACACTAAATACATTTAGCAATTATTATTATGTTTTTTTTTGAAAATTGACTTTTATAGGGGAAATCCAAGTCCAATTTGAAACCTGATGGGGGGAAAACCTTCAACTTAAGCCGCCCGAAGGCACGACACTTAAATTGAAGTAAACCCTGCCTTCTCCAGATTCGAACCCTTGTGGGTTGAAACCTTCATTGAAGGACTTTGAAATCGTACCGACAGGGCAGTGGTCCACAAGGGAGGACTTCCCGGTTTGGTCACCCAAACCGGTACTACTCTCCACTAGGCATGCTTAACTGAATAAGACATGCCAGTGGACCACAAGCCCATTGGTAGCAATTATTATTATGTAGTAAGGTGATTTGCACACATTCAAAAATGATTGGGACACTTGATTATATAAGCAGATAAAGCACATTGTAAAAATATAGTACAACTATGTAATGCATAGAGTTGAGTGTCTCAATTATTTTCAAAAATATGCAAATCATTCCCTATTACATAATGTGTTTGTTTATTAAAAGGCTTTGAATTTGAACATGATTCACACTTTTAAATCTAAAATTTGAGGGATAAATGTTTGAATCTGAATAAAAAGATATTGTTGTTTATTTTTTAAAAATATGTCTGAATGATATAAATATAACGTTGTTTCATTCTTACAAGACATAACCGTTTATAAATATTAAATAGAACAATTGAGTTATAAAGCTAACACAATCTATCAATGTGAAAATAAAATGTGTTAAAACAAAATATCCAAGGACACTGTCTGGCAATTTGATCTCATAAATTAGTCATATATTGTTGATATATTATACTCTCATATTGTTAAGCATCTTCACCATATTGTAAAGTATCACTATCAATTGATTTACGATGATTAGATTGCGTAAAAAGTTAAATATTTTGTAACATACTTATCATTGTAATTTAACGATTACAAACACTTTCGAATACAAAACTTCAAGCTCATGCTAAAAATACGCATGCCACAGTTTGATTTCACAAGCTAGTTAAATATTATGATTGTTCGAAAGACTTGTATTTCAACATTTTCGTCATCATCATATTACATCTTCAACATTTTTTATTTAGCAAAAAATTAACAACGTAATTCTTTTTAACATATTATTATTACTAAATGAAAAGTGGAGAAAGTTTTTAATAAAAAATGAAAAGAAAAATAACCAAAGAGAAGAAAAAGACGAGATGTAGTAGAACATCTCCTCCACATCTTATTGAGTAAAAGGTTTGATCTTTTGAACACCAATGAATGAGAAAGATAAAACAAATGCAATCAATGACCATTTGTGTTGAATACAATGTTTAAAATGAGAAAGATAAACTATTGAAGTTCAGTGGATTTTTCTTACAAAAAGTATAGCACGAGTGACGTTAAATAAAAAACCTTATTATAGTTTTACAATTGAAATGACGTTTAACTTCAAATGCAACACAATAATACTGATTACTGAACCTTTTTAAGATGAGCACACATGATTGGGAAACCATTTACCAGAGTTATCCACTGATACGGATTTTCTGATTAAAGGCCCCCTGGTAGTCAAATAGGGATCTTAGCATCTATCAATGCATTTTCTAGTCACTTATAAGATTATAAAACATGTATCCAACCATGAAAAAAAATGTAAAATCCTTATCAATTGGCTGAACAGAATGAAGTGAAATTGACCACCGAAAACTTGATAACATGTCTCAAGCCAGGGCAATTGACCTTACTGGTCTATGTATTGTACCTGGCTATCCAAATAGCCCCAAAAAAGTGGCACAATATAGGATTCAGTGGATTATACAGTTTACAGTCTTCGAATGTGCCCAATGATGTTCTAATTTCTTACTGAACTTGGGTTTCAAAGAATGACAATTTCTTGAATGTCTAATTTGAGCAGATAATATTCTATTGAGCATGTACAAAATCTATGGTAATCAGGTATCACAAGAACAAGCTGGCATCACCCCGGATGTTAGAATTCCTGCTACGCCGTACTAGTTTTCCCAAGCTCATAACGAGTCATATCCTCAGAGTACAGGACACCATTAGGTGAGATGAGACGTAGTAGTGCAATAGTAAATCGAGACTGCAAATCAAAAAATAAAAATAATGTTATTACTTTTGCATACACACGACATTGAATGTAGTTGTGAGTTAAATGTTACCCATTGGAACAAGGCTAATGTCCACCAGCAGCCTGGCAAACCAAATCCTGAACTGCTTGTAAACTGGTAAGAGAGAAATATGTAAGTATGCTGGAAATAAAAAGTAGATAAACCATTCATTTAAACTTTGTAACAGAGGGGTATTATAGGCTTCCGATAGAATTTAAGAAGATTCAAATATAGCCCATATATTGAACGGACTGAGAGCCTCTCATGTCAGGTGAACATGACCAGTCATGTTATAAGTACTGTGAGTGTAAGCAAAACTGACACTAGAGAGTTGAGAACCAAAATCTGAATTCCTTACCATAAGGAGAAGTCCACCCAACAAAAAGATTGTGCTCATTGATATACTAATAAATCTCAGATCACGTCCAGCCTACAGAAGAAATGCCATGATGCTTAAAAATATTTGTATAATTACACAACATTTTTGAGCGTGTGAAAAGTTAATGTCATCTAAACAAAGTAAAACTTTTGAGCTAAAAATAAACATACCAACAATGATCCTTCTAGGCTATGAGTACTTGCTGTCACAGACAAAGCAATGAAGTATGGAAGTAGAACTGTGTGCATCTGCAATGAACGTGCAAATAAAACTTTCAGAAACAACATAAGAAGTTAAATATAAGCTACAGGTCACTCTATAGGGTTGCTATTGGCCTTAACATAAGTCTTTGCATTTCTTTTTGGGTGGACTGTGGAGGGGGTAATATTAAGAGACAGAAAAACTAAACAAAAAAGGAAAAGAAAAAAGAGCTGACCTGCTTTATGACCTGAGAATCAGGTGTAAAAAGTTGGGGTAATAGCCAGGGAATAATTGTTCCAACAGAACCTAAAATTAATCCGCATGATGCACCAATTATCACTAGCGACTTTAACAACATTCTTGCCTGAAGAGAAATCATACACAAATTATTACTCATAGAAGACAAACGACAATACTTATATAAAAAAGCTGAAATGGTGGCAAAAACCACCTGTAGTAACATCACTAACCTTTGATAGACTTCGTTTAGTCCCATATATAAGCTCTGGCATAAATGATTGTGCGGTTTGGGAGAGAGGCTCACCCCAAACTGTAAACATACAGTATATTTGCACAAGGACCTAAACAAATAGTAACTTGTTAGAGACAACCAAAGCCTAATTAGCAAGAAACAATTCAAAACGCACACATTGTTTTGCAAGTAGAGCCAACCTGATGAGCAGCAGCAGTTTGCGTGCCCATTGATGTAGCAAAGTAGACAAGCAGAGAATAGAATGCCACCTAAAACATCAGATAGCATAAGATGACGATCTTCTTTTCTGAATGTTAACATTCTTTATTACCAATTATATTTAGGGGAAGGGACGTGGGCGCCTAATGAACGCAAAAGTAAGTGCAGCATATAAACCTTTGACATCATCATTATAAATACTGGAGCAGCAAGCTTGAATATGAGTAGCAGTTCAGAAGCTGTAGGAACAGCAATGGCATAACCATTAAACCCTTTATCTTTCAGAGCTTCAACCATCATAAATCCTGCAACCACCTACAAAATTTGTTTAAAGTGTGATACGAACTCATAGGACAGCTCAAGGATGCACTTTGAAAAAAATATCATACAGCATACCTGTGACACCATTGTTGCCCATGCTGCTCCAGCAATACCATAGCCCAAGAATAAGCACAGAATCACGTCACCAATGCCATTGATAACACTTGCAACTGCCAAGGCCTTCATAGGTCCCCATGAATCCTTCATTCCAAGACTGTAATAAGAAAAATATATTTTTGTTAAAATTCCAACCACTTGTTCAGAAAAAAAGTCTAGATGCTAGTCATAATAGCTCATCTCATTTACAACGGGAAGAAAAACTTTATTTTGAACTTTTGATATAATTTAAGTTGGAAGAATTGTTCAGTGGCTATATATTAAATTTGGGTAATGGGATCCTAATTCAACTATATGTCATTAACTTTGCAGGATAATAATCGGACGTAAACGGGAAACTAGTTTATACCAAACAATCATCAATAAGTGGAATAAACAATATTTTGGCTCACCTTGCACTCTGAGCAACCCATCCAGCAAGAATTGCAGGCCATGCCAAGCCTCGAATCTACTAACATAAAACAAACATATTGAACTGATCAGGCAACATATGTGCATTAATCAGACATAAATAGATAAAAGAAATTATGTACAAAGTATTTATCCATCCTTCAAACAAATAAGTACTTCTGAATTTTATCGATATATAAAAAGTACCCTGAAACCACCCAAGATCAAAATATTGTGTTATGCAAAAAGCCTTGTAAAATCCAAAGAACCTGAACGTATGTGTTTGCTGCTGATAACATATGTTCATTCTTAGCTCCAGCAAAAGCTGAAAATGTTGCATTAAAAGACTTATCAGCTACTTTAAAGCATTTGCCAATCAAATGGATGGCAGCTCACCAAAGAATTAGAGACAAATTTCACATTCAAAACAACACTAGTCGAAAAAAATTGGGAGCATGGTGTTATTTATGCTTTATATATATAACAAAAAGGAAAATGATTTATCTTCTTAATAATAATCCTAATCACACATGTGATGATATCATTGGATGGTGAGAAAGTGGGCCATATTTTTTATCAATTAAAATAAGACATGTATGATTGGAAAGATTTAGGACGATATGTAGGAAGATAAATCATTTCGCATAAAAACCTGGTCAATCTTGTATTCTATATAAAAGAGTACTCTTGTTTTGCTCTGAGTCTAAATATGTCTATATCAATTATCTTGTTTACAAGGTTGGTTGACCTCAAATAAAAAAAGAAACTTTATCTTTACTATATGGACGATGTGATATCATTTAGTTTCTACATAGAGAAGCCTAAGGTGAAATAAAACATAATCTTGGAAAAAGTTATTACCGCTCAGTGCCCATTGACCTCGAAACCTTGTGAAGAAAAGCATCATTATACCACAAGCCAATCCCACAAAAAGCAAAGTTGATATCTGATGCTGCACCTCAGCTTTATCCTGCACAACTTGACTAGTCAGATGAATCAAGAGAAAAGATAAGGGACTGATGTAAGTCATGTAATAAATATTTAAAATCAAGGATACTGGAAAAGCACATAATTTATCCCATTGGAAGTTATAATGCTAACATCATTCATTAAGAGAGCAAGTCAAAGGGTCAATCAACAATAAGAATGCCATCTCCCAGAAAAGATTATTTAGTTATTTACCGTTAATTACAAAACATTTTGGCATATGTGGTTGTACAATCAAAAAAGTTGAGCTGATATTGTTCCGATTCCATTTACATGACATGAAATAGGAGTTAGCAAATACACCAAATCGTTCTGTGCTGTAAAGAAGTGTTCAATGAAATAATAAATTTATCTCTAGGTAACTCCTAAATGTGTAGCAACAACTAATAAGTATACCAACAGACGAAACTGCATAACGAAATCAACCATGACACGCATATTAATATCAGGCACCGAAGTCCCCACAACAATTTAATACCATAAATTTAAACTATTCCAATCTGCATTTATTATTATCACCATTCTAAAACTAGTATGAATTGAAATGTATGCAAAGGCCATTCATCAAAAGCCCCACAACCTAGAACTTAATTACCACTATACCAGAGAGTCAACTTGTGCAATCTACATTTAATATCATCATCAAAACCATGCATAGAACCAATTTGTAGAGACTATAAACCCATTTCTACAAAAATTCGCAGAGTGCCAAATGCCTAATAGACAACAAGTAGTTCCGCACATATAACAAATACAACTTCAATTCCGACACCAACTCCAAACAACCATACGTTCCAAGTAATTTCCAAAAGATAACCAAACCACATCAGTCACCAATAAGTCCAAACATATGAAATACTATCATACACACCTGTTTCGCAAGTGATGTTGCCATCATATGCAAAGTAGCTACAGAAAGAAACATAAATCCATATATCAAGCACCAAAGTCCCCACAACAATATATACCAGAAAATATAATTAGCCCAATCTACATTTATTTTATCAAGTACTAAGGGGGGTGGCATCCTTGCGGTGAATAGGGATCGGCAAAGACTACCGATCGGCAACCATGGCTGCCAGTGCATCGGCAAGGCCAAATCGGTGCCTCAAACGGCATACATCACCGAATCGGTGGGGAGAAAAACAAGGCACAATATTACCATTTGGAATAAATGCTAGGAGCGTGGATGGATGATTCATGTTGAGGCAAGATTGCCACTAAAAATTCATGTTGAGGCAACCTTAGGCATAAAATGTGTTGTAAGTAGTTGATTGGTTGTTTGCTCTTTTAGTTGAGGCAACCTTAGGTAAAGTCCCACAATTAGAATTCAAAACCAGAAAAGTCAAATTTATGCAATCTGCATTTAATTCTATCATCAAAACCATGCATACAACCAATCACAGAGTACCAAATGCCTAATACACAAATTAAACAGTTTAACACATATAACTAATAACCTCAAATCCAATGGTACTATACTATCCATTGGTTTTGCCTAAATAATAAGTCGAAACATATGAAATGAACCTGTTTCGCAAGAGAAGTGGCCACCATGTTGGACGTAGCCACAGAAAGAAACATAAAAACGTAACTCATATAATCACAAAGCACCGTACCCGGCCCTACAAAAACACAAAAACTAATCAGTACTTGCAATATAACATTTCTTATTACACTTATCTATATATACATTAGTCGTCATCTTTTTAGCGGAACAATTGACTTGTTAGAAAACAATAACCTAGAAACACGGAACTTAAGTGTGTGATTAGTTGGTGAAAAACATCCCATTTGTCTTGTAAAATTTTCATAGGAAAATGGAAAAAAAACTGAAAACCGTTTAGTAACACTTTTTTCCAACAATTTTTTAAAAAAAAAGTGAAATTCTCACTTTCCAAATTTTAACTAGAAAATTAAGGGTGCGTTTA
The DNA here is from genome assembly GCA_030686995.1 of Artemisia argyi. NCBI lineage: Eukaryota > Viridiplantae > Streptophyta > Magnoliopsida > Asterales > Asteraceae > Artemisia > Artemisia argyi. The sequence goes on from CM060698.1 coordinate 150,395,671, forward strand.
GTTGGAGAGAAATTCTCCATTTTTCTAAGAAATTTTTCATAAGAAAATGAAAAAATTAAAAACGCGTTTAGTCACACTTTTTTTCAACATTTTTCAAAAAAAATGAAATTCTGATTTTCTAAATTTTAACTAAGAAATTGAAAAGCCCATTCTACCATTCTCAGTTTTTTCTTTCTCATTTTTTTTCTCAACTCCAAAAAAAACACATACACCATTCTACACCTAATCTCTCGTGTCATCTTCCACCGCCACCTACGCAATTTGAGGTAATCTTCTTATTATTTTTAAAAATGAAAATATAACTCCAACTAAACGCGTTTTCAAAATTCTCGACTCTTCTCTAGAGAAGAAAAACCATCCCTTTCTCAAGGAATTTAGAGATGGAAAAATTGAGAAATTTTTCACCAACTAAACGGCCCCTAAAACACCATTCAAGTATCTCATTCCAACCCTAATCACCATTGTTAACATCTCCACCTTCCATCCTAGCCGTCGCCTTTTCATCTTTTTAAAAAGGAAAAATAATCGGGTTTTCAAAATTCTCAACTCTTCTCTAGAAACGGAAAACAAGAAAATCTTTCTACAACTAAACACGACCTTAAGAAACTAACTAATGGAGTAGTAATTATTACCTAAGGCAGCGAGTTCGACAGAACTAGACTGACCAATAACAGCAGTGTCAATCAAACTCATCAAGGGTCCACATAACCACAAACCAGCAGCAGGGCCAGAGAATTTAACAATCTCAACTAACTGATTCCGTTTAAATAACCGATTCCGTTTAAATAACGAACAATGAGATGATGATGATGAATTGATAAGTGAAGTGTAACGGCATTGTGAGGGGTTGAATTTAGGGTGGGTGAGTGTGATTGTGTTGTGGTGCTGAATTAGGGTTTTAGGGTTCATTGTTATTGAATGAATTGTTTGGTGAAATGAGGGAAGATGAATTGTTAATTTAAAAAGTGAAGGGATGCGGGGTTGGTGAAATGGTTTATGTAAATATATATATGGAGGGTGTTTTGGACACGATTGCTTGTTGCCTTGTTGGTGATGTGATTTTCGAGTGGATGGCGGTAATCAAAGAAATGTTTGATTTTGAGTGGGTTGGGATGAACCAATTGCAACGCCTCTTTACTTTCTTTTTCTCTATTTTGGCCCAGGTGGCCTTTTACATCACAAAAAATATTACTTATTTTCTCCTTCACAAAATTATAATACATATTCTTTACTTAATATGTTTTAAAATAATTGCCTATTTTTCTTTTTTAAGTAAAAACTGAAAAATTTAGTGAAAGAATATATTATCTGAGTTGTTAAAAGTTAAAATGACCACATGTTTTTATAAACTACGTGATTTTTGTTTCCTGACAATAATTTTAAAATAAAATGAGTCTAGCAAATATTATAATAGTAGAATATGTTTTTCACTGGTTATCTTAAATCGTAAGAATAAATGTCATTGCTCAAAAGTAAAACAAACGCAAAAGTTGACGGAAATTCAATAAACTTGTTTGGGAAGGCTAAATTGTATATTTTTCATTTTTTATGTTTTAAAATAATTGTTTTCAGATTTTTACTAGTTTAATTAATATTTTTTACTCTTACTTTTTATAAAATGACAGTTTTATCCTTATGCAATTATTTAAAGTCTTAATTGAAGTTTGTAATTTCTAGTACATTAAGGTAGATATGTCAAATTTATTACATTATTCATAAGTATATTTGAAAGAGGATAATAATTCTGAGACAACTCGAAATACAAAGAGAGACTATTAATTTGAGACGGTTGTAGTATAATATAACGCCATGACCTATGTGTCATATATTGTCGATTGCCATTCTTACCAAAAAATTGGTTTTGATCGAGGAAATTTTTCTGAGCCTTCTCTTGTATTGTCAGTTTGCATGTGACCCTGTCATCCTTTTATTGAATGCCATCCTTCCACCACTGTTAGGCAAGGTGGTGGTGGTTTCACCAATTGGCCCCACCTCACGTTTGAAAGCTCTTGCCCTCTATCATTTGCTTCACTAAAAACACACAAACCAAGGTGGTCTGATCACCAAATGAAAAAGAAAAAAAAAAAAAAAAAAAAAGGCCCCATTTATTATGTTTTATTTTGTGTGTGAGTGTGTGTAGGGTATCTAGTTTGGTATGTTTGTATAAAATGTGTATTTAATAAAAGGTGAAGTTATAGGTGACCTTGATTATTAAATGGTAAAGTGGGGTGAAGAGAAGTGAGAAAGCTGAGCTGACGCTGAGGTGTCAGGTGAAAAAACCCTCCCCTTGCTTACCAGCCTTACCTAACCCGACCTATCGATCTTTTATATAGTTTGATTTAACAAGACCCGCTCAACCCGACAACTCAACCATTGACAGCCCTAGTTGGGTGTTTGTGACTTTGTATTTAGTTCTTCATTCGTGTAAACATGAGCAATTCCCATGCACTAAGTAATTAGAGGACAACTGGACAAGACTTTAGTTTGTTATCTCGAAATTATTTTAACAGAGAAAAATAAAAATAATAAAACGAAGTACATAGAGACAAAATTAAGCGTGTGTATAATCTCGTTAAAAGAAGTTGTATACAAATAGAAAATGAAGAAGATACGTTTGAAAATAGTATACTAATAACCATATATTTTGACGATCAAAAATCACTGACAATATTTTGTTCTAGCAATCTCTTATCAATTATTAGTTGCAAATGCAGTCCAAGAAAGGTGGACCAAAACGGTAGTGGAAACTTTTGCATAATAACAAAACGCAATTGACGTAGCACGAGACACAAATCAAGTGGTCGATTATAAATGATTTGAATATGACGTTTATGTAATTTAGTTGCTACTTTATAGAGGGCGTATTTTACTTTATTGTTAACTTTCTAAAAAAGGTTTAACATGCCTTCCTTAAACATTTTGTGACCAAGTATGAATAACCCAAAAAATCAATACGTATTTGGTAGAAGCACTAGAATTGTAAACAATAACAATTTGACAGTGTTGTATGCAACAACTCGTAGTTATGCAACCATGTAACTAATGACCTTGCAAGTCGCAACCTTGCATTTTTCTAAGCAAACCATTGTGGCATTGTCTATGCCATTGATAGCGAACATGTAAGAAGCTTCATAAATATGTTGATAATCAAATGACCATGGAGTTCTTTATGCGTCATAACAGTTGGTGTTGGTTAATTATTGCCACCAATGGTTGTAACTTGAATATACATAACATCGAAGCATAACTTGAATGGTGGCATCTTGTATGTTGTTTGAGTGTATGTAATTCTCGGTATGTCATCATTCATGTAATTCTAATTAGTATAGATCTTCTATACTCTTGGCAGTGAATTAACCTTTACCATTCAAAAAGCATAAAACGGCATAAGTTTTACACCCGATGAGTTTATTTGAATTGATTGTACATGAAGCTTAGTCGTAACCTCATTACCTTATTATGACGTATCAGAACATGCTTCGCTAACTGATCCTTGAAACAATTGTAATAACATGACTTCAAACTTAGTTTATTATACATGAGCTAGTTACACATATCTATTACCACAAATAAAAATTATATTTACTAGTAGCGACTTTATGAAATATAAAATATTAAAAAGTTATAAGAATGGTGGCATGCGGCATGCCACATTTAGCAAACCTCCAAATGGTTACTGCAGTATTATATTAGTCAAATAATTCATTTTTCTTTTTGTCTCCACCGTTTCTGTTTAGAGCATTAGCAATGGCAATAAAAATGCTTGGCGTTGTGCTAATCTGGTGATGAAGCCGAAGTGGTCACCGGCGTTCGTGGTCATAAGGCCGAGCAAAACACAAAGGCCTCTTCCCTTCTTTTTGTTTTTTATTCTATAACGTGTCAAAGTGGTGAGCAGTGACTATTGCGTGGTAAAATTTGTGATAAAGTGGTAGTGATGTAGTGCTAATGTTGGTCACAGTGACGACTAGAGATATTATCCTTGTAGCACACAACATACAGATTATCCGCTGCAAAGGATTCATGGGTCAGCTTAGATATACTTGTTACGTGGCAATATTGAGTTAGTTTCCATATATAATATTAGGCCACAAATATATTTAGCATGTAGCCCACTACTAGATAGTATCGTTTTTTCTCCAGTCCATTCATTGTTTCATCTTTTTCTTCATCAAAAATTCAAAACCAACTAACCTATGAGTTACAAAGCTGAGCAGGAATGGTAAGAATAGTACTTGATCCCTTCATATAATCTTGTAGGTTCACTCATTGTAATTGACTTGAGATATTTGAAAAAGTACATGTCTAGTACCTAAAAATGTATTCTTAATTGCGATTTTGTGAACGATAAATGTTGATACTTGATACAGTCTTGGTCTATAGCATGTTCCCTCTTCAATATTATACTTTCTTAATTTGGAAAGATATACTAATAATGTATGTTACTTTAGTATTTTTCATCGCTACTGGCTTCCACGCAATGCCAATAAAGCAGCCCCGTAAGCTGCTTCTGTTTGAAGTGCTTGACTCACAGGCAAACCAAGTACCCTCTCTCTAATCTTTGTCCATTTATCGTTTTTGGATCCACCACCCGCTGTAAACACTTCTTCCACTTCAGTAGCTCCTAAATCCTTCAACAATGCATATCCCTTTGCCTAAACAATAATAAAAACAATTGATTAATGCCTTCAAATGACAGAAACATAAGTCAATAAGATATGTACCTCAATGCGTGCTATGGATTCGAGGATTCCATGCAAATATGCTACATCGCTTTCTGGACGAGGACCCAACCTATAACATGGAACACCATATTACACAACTTGGTATTTTAAGACAGTGAAAGCAATGAGCATAACAAGCACTTTTGGTATTTAATATGAGCGATTGAGCGATGTGAAAGCCAATATGCTGTGAATAAGTGTCAATTCTGAACTTGAAAACACCAGAGAAACCTCACCCAAACACTAATTTGCAAGAGATTATGAACTGGTGTTTATGTTATATCTTTATATGTTAAATGGGTCATCGATTATAAGCTTAAGCGAAAACGGGTCAAAGAGTTTGAAAGTCTCCCAAAGCTTATTTTTTATGCCCACAACTTCCTAAATTATTTTATGAAAATATTTAGATTAATAGTTTTTGTGATCATATTTAAGTATTTGACACACTAATATTATTCAAACAAAAGTAACCCAAAAGAACAGAATTACCCGTTTGACCCATTTACAATATTTACTTTACCTTGGCACGAACTTAGGATCTGCTACTGGAAACCTTTCACCCTCTGCTGGTAGTGGATAATAATCCAATGAAGAAGGTTCCATTGGGTCAATTTGCTTACTCAAATTCTCGAGCTGCTCATCAGAAAAAAGTTGGCGGAGAACAGCTCCACCAGTGTTTGAGGCACCCCCAACAAGCCATTTGTCATCAAGACGATGACTATACACCCCAAATCGTGCATCTTCAATCCTTGTGGTGCTCAATAATTTTATAGCGAGTGTTGAACCCAAAGATGTCACCTGTATACAACCTTTTGGAGATTAGGCAATAGACTAATAAGAATATACATTCAGCAATTGGTCCTATTTATCTATTATAAGTGTAGATCACGCCAACAAAGTAAAGAAACTTAATAAATCATAAGTCTAAAAACATTTTACCGCCTTCCCGGGTTGAGTAGCTCGGGCTGCAAGAAATGCGGCAATACTATCTGTGGTCCCCGTGCACACAACACAATCCTCAGGAAAACCTGCGCAGAAGTTCAGGAAAGCATCAAGAAACATGTAATCTAATCTTCCAAAACAGTGTTTTGCTTAGTTTTATAGAGGTTTTATACGTAAATTGCTAATGAAAGCACTTAAAATTTACCGAGTTTTGCTCTTATGTCCTCTTTGAGGGTACTGATTGTGGTTCCTGGAGCTTGGATTGTTGGCAGAATGTATGAATAGGGCTGCGATTTCAGCCATGGTGGATATGCCTCGAGTTCGGGATCATAACCAACCTATTTCAAGAAAATTGTAGAATACTTCCATAGGATCAGTTACAGAACATTCACCTAAGGCATAAGGTCAAACAAACTACTTTCCATTTCCGACTCCAATTTTGACGCATAATTTAGGTATTCATGTTAATGGAATATAAAATTCAACATTATACAGTAACAAATACAAAATAATTTAGTAATCTTTTGTTTTAAGTTTGTATTGAAATCCATGTCAAGAAGCTAAAATTGTCTGTTTGACATAAAAAGTCAACCCATTCATAGACCGTAAAATAGTCTGTCAGCATACTATATAAATATAAAGTTGACTTCATAGATATCCATCAAAAATAAAAATATGATGATATATTTGTATCAGAGCCCATATGCAGAAACCAAAAATAGTCCATTTGACCTTATAAATCAAAACTGTGCATACAGCATATAGAGAACAAAATCATACCTTTAACGCGTTATTGTAGTCAGAAACTCCAATTTTACCATGCAGAAGCCACAAAAGCCAATCAGCTTGATGCATTAGTACTGCAGACTCTTTACTTGAATCACTTGAGGACCACCATGAAACGAGCTTGCATAAGGTTGAAGAACCGGAGCATACTGTGTGGTTAGAAGGAGCAATGGATTTCACAATAGGTAAAGCATCAGGACAACTCTCATTGTAGAGTAAAGGTCTTGCTAAAGCTTCTCCTGTCTTGCTGCAAAATGTGAAGGAAAAATGGTATTGTCTGACTTTTGAGATCAAAGGCTTTTCTAAGTCTGTAACGTATATTAATCTTTTAGTTTTCAGTTCAAATTGACTAATCACTGTAATACTTTGTCAATTTGATTTTAGCAAATAGCAAGCCAAATGTCATTACATCTCACGAAATACATGTAATGTATTGAAGAGGGGCTTAGTACCTATCTATAATTAGAGTAGTTGCAGAAGTACCATCTATAGAGATGGAAGTGATTAATGAACGCATGGTAATCGGTATATCTTCAAGGAGAGAAAACAGTGTTGTTTTCCATGATCGCACCCAATCGGCTGCATCCCCGTTCTTTCTAGACAACATATAATAAACTCAATTTAGCACCATCAAACAATTCATACATCATCAATATAACACATACACCATATTCTGTACAACATCAATATAGCAAGTTACCAATATGCGGTGTACAATGTAATTCTGATTTGTACATATGAATCACATCACATTATCAAATGGACTATATTGAAGCAAAATAGGCAGTAAATTATAGTAGAGTTTTTAAGGTTAAATGATATAAACTTACCATAAATAATGGATACTCTCTCTTTCCTTCAGAATGTATGATCCCTTGCTTGTCAATAATTGCATACCTTGCTCCAGATGTACCAAAATCCATCCCTAAATACAGCTTTTCACCAATTTCAACATCAGTGCTTGAACTAGCTTTACACTCACTTCTCCTTAATCTCATTTCTCTTCTTGATTCTGTTTTATCTGCAATGCCATTTTTTTAAAAAAGCTATTAGAATCTCCAAAATCTTAGAAACTTCAAGGACAGCAAAAGAGCATGCAATAACTCATACCATATTGCATTTTGCTTCTTAATTTTGAGTTATCTACAATGTTGTTGCATAACCCAAATCTTGAAATTGACTTATTCCTACTATAACTACCTGAAATGGTGAGAAAAATAAGTAAAAAACTAGTACAAGTGGAATTTATTTTTCTAGAACCAGTAAGTGTGCAATGAAATATGTACTGTGTTGTGATAATACTAGCTGAAGAGACCATATTGAATGGTGAACTGTGGCTGCCATTATGTTTATTCTTTTGCAAGGAATGGATAATATTGGTGTGGACGATGATGGTTGGAGCCACTTGGAGGGGAAGTGTAGTTTGGATATCAATAAAATACTATGATTTTGAACAACTTTTGACATTGTTTGACATTCTCTTAATTTTGATCAAATATGATACCGTAGTTTTCTATAGGCATGTAACATTTTACTATGGAGGCAGTTATTATTGTGGTTGAGTTATTTTGTTGTGTTAAAGCGTTAAATTTTGAGTCATGATCATATACAGAAAAGTTACACTATATCATCCTCCTTTCGTCACAAATTTTCATTTCGGGTTGTTTCAAATTAATTGTCCACAACAAAAAATAAATAGAAAAATTTGCTCGAGTTTACTATAGGACCCTTGAAATTTTATTATTTATAAAAAAGAGAAAAAAAAGGACATTAATTAATTAGTCAATGATAAAACTGTATCTTAAAAAAAAAAAAAAAAAAAAAAAAAAAAAAAAAAAAAAAAAAAAAAGTAAGAGTGCGTATATTTTTTTCAGTGAACAATTATTTTTGAGATGGAAAGAGTAGCTTTTGTTTACTTTTCTTTTAAATTGTGTCTTTACTTTGTCTTGAATTTGCATATTGTCACAATTCACGAATGATACGATATATTACTCTGTATGTTCTTTAAACATTACTAGTATCATTTAAAACTAATATAGGTGGTGGATGTTAATTTTTTACACATGATATAACCAATAAATATCATTTATAATTCCTAGTTGTTACTGGTTAATACTAAATGTGATTATTTTGTCAAAGAAAATAAGCACTTTTGTGTGTTTGGTGGAGAAAACTGCTTCTGCTTACCTGCTTATTGTAGAGTGAGATAAGCAAATCGCATTTCTTTTTTCTTTTTCTTTTTTTTCCCCTGTCTGTATTGATTATTGGGTTCTAGACTTCTATCACAGCTTAAGCATATCACAACTTTTTTTTTTTTTTTTTTTTTTTTTTTTTTTTTTTTTTTTTTTTTTCTGTATTGATTATTTTTACAACTGATTATTTGTTTCTGTCTGTAAGCATAAGCTGTTTAATAAGCAATCCCCAACAGCCATTTAGATTCATGTTAATTAATCATGATGATTGATGCATTTTCAGGCAATTCTTCACCCGTACAAGATCGAGTCTTGACAGTTTGGAAAATGCCCGACTTCAGGGTTTTCCGGACTGCTACAAGCTTGTTGGGCCCGTCAGAGAAAGGTAACAAAATATGTTAAAATGTACTTCAATTTACCAATCAAGCATTGTACTTAATCTGCACAAAGGATTCCAAGATTCTATGTATTCAATTTGTCTTTTGTGTGTGTGTGTGTGCAGATACATGCAAATTGGCAATGCATTGGCCATTCCAGTTGCAAGAGCACTAGGATACTCATTAGCTATGTCATGCAAAAGTACTGAGAGCGAAGAACCTGTTTTTAGTCTTCCAAAAGATAATTGAAGAAGCTCAGTAATTGCTAGTCATTACAATTTTAACCACATTGGGTCATTATTTAGACATCAACTATATATATGTTTTGAGGCGTTAATGCGTTATATCATTTATCAACTTTTTACATTCCATCATATGTAAAGCTATTAATATGTAATTAACAATTTTGGTCTCATTATGTTCATTTTGGTTGTGGTACATCTTACTCGTATAATCCAAGTAATGCTAGAATGTACATCATTGGTGAAAACAAAATTAGTCGAAGTGTATGTGTATATCTACTGCCTATTCAAACTTCCACACATAAAGAAAAAAGCAGCATTGTGAGGTTTCCGAACTAATGTATGTTGAATGATCTTTGCTTACACTGCTATTACCGTTCTCTTTGATCTCATCTTGGCTAGTACTTTTTTTGTCTTTAGGCTGATCAGGTTTGAAAATAAAAGAACCATGGCTGGAGCCAGGGTTTAAGAAAAGCCAAGCATGCACATCCCACAAGACCTCAATTGGTTGCTTGTTAACCAAGACAGTTTCGTTACCACGAAACTTCCATTGCAAGTTTTTTACATGTATCAACACAATCCCGTCAATGCTTATTGACATTTCAGGTTCTTTAACCCCAAATGTTGAACTTTCGACCACAATTTCATAATCTTCTCTACGTTTGTCAAGTTTTGCTCTTGTTGTGAAGCTTTTCTTTCCAAAAACATGCTCTTTTTTGAAAAACAAGAGGGTATCAGCTAGACAGGGTTGTGATTTGGTTCTTTTGTATACCTTTTTTGTCATGTCACCTATTAACAACACCAATTCTTCATCACAAATCAATGCAACATAGAAATCTGAGCAAGGTTCTGGTGATCCTGAAAACTTTGCTGAACGGAGATCCCAATAAACATCTATTTGAAGCCCATCGACCTCAAAAGTTTTGTAGCTCTTTTTGCCCCAAAATTGCCATGGTTTGAGATCAATCTTGCAGTTTTGGCGATGATTCGGTTTGATGCTATCTACACAAATGTTTAACGAGTGATTCATCATATTTTTTGTCCAAAGGGCCGTCACAGTTCGCCAATGGCCGCCAATGTGTGCCTGATACATGCACGTAACTGTACATTGTGCGGTTTTTGTTGATGTATGAGGGTCTTCACCTTGTGAAATTGACATTTATTGGTCCCTTGAGGCGACGTGAGAATCTAATTTCGATCATGAGTTTCTTGTGTATCAAGCAACCCCTTTCTTTGTAGGAAGATTTGCAATCATCAAATCATGTTTCTTATACACACAAGACACCTAAAGATCGATCACAAATTCCTCAATCTAGTGAGAACACAATGTTGGGTTTGATCATGAGTTCTTTAGTCCTTGTTCAAACCCTTTGGTTCTCAATGTATATAAAAGATGAAAGGATGCCTATTTCAAATGATTCCCAAATGAATTTTAAATGTAGAAAATGTATTTCTTTGAGGTGCAAGAAACTAGGCAGACACCAAATGGTATATAGATCTTCCTACAAATGAGTGTTTGGAGAGGAAACACACATTAAAAAATGCTTTAGATTTTACTTAATTTAATGATTCAAAATTAGTGGAGATAATTTAGAAGTCCAAAATTTTCAATGGACCAAAAAAATTCTAGTTTCAGAAAGTTAAAATTTTCATTAACAAACGTTTATTTATTTGAACTAGAATTGCATGAAACAAATAAGAAACCAATAGATGCAAAAATTCTCTTCAGAGCCAAGCACAATAGTGTCTGGATTCATTTACAATCATTTGCTAGTTTTTTCGTCTAGCACAAATATTTATGATATATAGATGACGAGTACATGAACAGCTAGTAAAACAGGTATAAACTCATGTTTACAAGGAGAATATCAGTTTGAGTTATTCATCAAGAAAACGTAGTAGCTGTAAATGTCTTGACTATGTAGCAAGTATAACTTTAGGAATATTACCTTACCGAAAATGAAGAACTCAAAAGTTAATGATCATTACGTGAAACAAAACTGATGTACTAACTCTGCGGATAATATGAAAGCAGAAGTTGAAAGGAATGAAGCCTGGTCCAAAGTCGGGGCAAACAATTCCAGACCATGCTACATTCCTTCCATCTTACCGTCTTCCCTAATTTTGCACGTTGTACATACAACGCCATTCGAGGAGCTTTTCTATTAAAAATTGAAATTCTGTACTACTACATGGTATGTGAGACAGAGCTATACAAACTATTTTGTCTTGTGTGTTGGAATTGAGGTTCTTATTGAATAGGAAGAAGGTTAGATAGTCAAGGAAAGCCAGCCGAAGAATGGTAGGTCGATCGTTTGGCATCACCTTAGCGCTTTGTGTTTCGTCCCATTGCATGATTAATAGCTATTTTAACTTCTAGTTTTTGGTCGTATAATATGTTGTATGTTTAGGTATGTTTTGTTATTATTATAATGTGGAAATTTGATTTTGAGAAAGCTTACAAATCTTTTATTGTTATTGTCTCATAATCTTTAAAAGCTCAACTATGAGAATCACTTGATTTCTCATGATATGTAAATTTGACACGATTAAAACTAAGCATTTGCCTTTTATATATATCAAAGATGATTTGTTTGTTGCAAATATAAACAAATATTAAGCATAAGAATTGTATCATAAAACCAAATTAGTAACGAAACATACATCTACCGCTGCAAGACACTCGATACCAAAGTGTTGGAAATATATGATGTCGAAATTATATTTTATTTATGTGTTAATTTTCAAAATTTAGTAAGACTTAAAAATTGGGTTCAAGTTGGACTCTTATTGGGCTTAAAGCAGTAATGTTACTGGGCTAAAATTGAGAATCACGACGTATTTTGCCGTTATTTCAAGAACGAGTACATATAACTTGACAAACGAAGTTTTTTCTTAGCTTCAAAGCCTAGTCGTTTGTTTATTTATTACTAGTAATTTTTTTCGGCTTTTTTATGAGAAAATATAAACACCTAAAAATTTACACGACCATAGAAACAATACATTTGTCTCGGACAAGACTTTAATGCACATTAAAGGCGGTTTGGGTGTGCATTGGTTACATTGGCACAGGGCAACCACCAAAAAAGGGCCTTCAAAAAGTCATGCACGTTCATTGAATGTGTGTGTTTGGCTCACTTTTGGTATTTCACTAGTATTATAATGATGGATACGTGTGTTAGTGTGTAACTTACGTGAACTTAACAGATTATCTTCTTTCATGAGTAGATACTAAATTATGATGCTTGTTCATGAGTAGATAGTAAATCATGATGCTTGTAATTAGTTTTCAGTATCGTTGATTAAATGTTTTTGGACGCTTGGTAACTATTTTCACTTATTTTTAATGGATATTTTTTTTTTATCATTTTTTCTTATCAACAATGTTTTGCATATATAACCATCTATCTCACAATATGTCTTACTAGTGACTTTTACAAGACTTTATATTGTGACATAGATGGTTATATGCATGCAAAACATTGTTGATGAAAAAGATGATAAATACTTAGTTATATAGCTTGGGTGATAACCGACGGAGTATTGCACAACTCAACCACAATGACACTAATCTCACTCGAATACTGCTAGATGAATACTCTGTTGTTCATGATCATTTGGAAACCTTTTCTTTGTGAAGCTTTCAACTTTCACTTTATTGTCTTTTTGACCATGCAATTTTGTTGGATAATGTTGATGGCATTGACTATCCTTGATAGAGTGGTGACCAACTCAGTGTTACATCACATTTCACTCTACCATCAACATAATGGAATAAGATAACTAATATTACCATCAAAATATACTCCACTTAAACACAATAGCTAAAATCCTCACACACTTACAAACTCCGTCGATGGACTGACCGACCTTTTGTCTTCTTACGACCAACGCATCAGTGGGTACGTGGGGAGGTTTTAAGGACGACGCGTCGCGTTGTTTTCCCCTTCTATTACGGGCATCCAAAAGTAACACATAATTTGTTATAATAATATATAGTACAACAATTTACTTTACTATGAAACAAAACTATCTTGAGTTGGTATTGGTATTTTACTTTACTCTACTTTAAGGCACTTTGTCGTGATATATAAATGCTTGAAGAATCAGGAATGCATAATTACACCCTAACACCGAATTGAACGCTACATATATGATATAAATAGAAAATCATATTACTCATGTGACACTTTCTCCTGATATATAATGGTCATAACTTTTATATAAAAAGAAATCATCTTAATCATGTGACAATATTCTACCCTATAGGGTCTTTGTAGGCAAAAAATGTCTCCATCTTGGGATAAGTTGTTGGTGCCTTTTAATATGATTGACAGATTGTAAATATTTTGTAATTTTTTTATAACTTTAATTTTTATAATTTTATTTGTATTATTAAACTGCGAAACGAAAAATACGAAATATAAAATATAAAGTTTGACGATTAAAAGTAGTAAAACAATAAAAACTGTCTTATCTTGTTAATAAAGTAAGTAAAAACTGTAAAAAAAAATAAATAAATAAATAAATAAATAAATAAATAAATAAAAAACGTACAAAATATAAAATATAAAGTTTGAAAAATCAAATGTACTAAAACGCAAAAGCTACATTCTCATTTTTCCAATTAATAAAATAAGTAAAAAAGAAATGTAACATAGATGTAAAGTGTACCAATAATAGTTTAAAAAAAAAAAAAAAAAAAAAAGTTAGATTTTTCTGTTAATAAAATACTCCGTAAGTAAAAAAGAAATGTAACATAGATGTAAAGGGCACCAATAAAAGTAACCTCCGAGAAACCAAAATGAGTCATTACGCGTAAAGTAACACTGAACATTGAGTAACCTCATAGACTGGCCCCATTAAAGAGCAATATTCCTTCCTTAACTTGTCTAAAAGTCTAAACTCTAAAGATCTGTAGCTAGCTATTTACGTATTTGTTTTTAGTTCTTTTTCTACGTCAAATTAAGGAGAGCAAATTAATTGGTTCTATTCTTAAAATGCAAGGGCCGCACTAATTAGTTTCGTTCATGTGAGATGATTATTCTTCAATAAAGGCTTATTCAAATCTTGTACACTAGTTTTTACTCAACTAACTCTTCGCCAAAAACCTAACATGATAATGAGCATCTGCTCCATTGGTCTCTTTACCCCCACTGTTAGGATCACATATAGCTTATTTCTTCAAAACCCTCTTTAACCGGTCAACTGATTATTTGCGGTAAAAGACTTATGCCACTTGGAAAATGTTCCAATGGTGTGAAACGATTCTTACATATCACAATACCTCATGTATGATGTATAAAGAAAAACTTTGTTAAATATTTTTCAAATATTTTAGATATGTAATAATAAAATTTGTCACACTTATATTGTTCTATATGCAGGCGGATGGATATACATATATTGAAGGTGCAATTGTCTTTTGTATTGTTACCCTTCAATTGCAAAAAATACTATGAACGAAATCTTGAAACCATCCTTATCTTAACTACTTATAATGTAGATTTAGTCAAAGGTGAAAAGTGAAAAACTGAACTTTCAGTCAATCCTCATTTTGCCCTTCTATACTACAAGGGTGAGAGAAAATGAATGTGTAATTAATGCTCTTATTAAAACACCCCATAACTTAAAATTACAATAATTTATTCATATGGTACAACCAATTAAAAGCATGAGTTTTTTAAATGAGTTTTTTAATTTGTGCATAACAGTTATGAAAGATGAGGGTATTAGCATCCATTCATGCATTGTCTCACTAATATCTTGTCATTTGTAAACTTAATATCCAATATGAAAATAATAATAATGATGAAAACATTAAACTCCCATCGTCCTCATCTCCAATGCTCTCTTTATTCTCGACTCCATCACCGGTGACAGTGATGATGCAACGAATTGAACCAATGACATGCGAAATAAAACATAGTATCTTGATTAGATATATATTCAACGTTGGTTCGATTGACTTTCTCGAGGAAATTTCCGATGCATTTGAGCGAGTCATGTGTGAACATAGGATACTTTCATATTTGGCTTTGTTACTTTCGTATCGGTTGCGAATCAACACAAACGTTGGATACTTTGTTTTTGTCGCCAAAATCGATTACGTTGAAAACATTTACAGTCGGTAACGACGATGATAATTGATGAATGAGATGAGGACGTTGAAGAATACGAGAATGATGGCTATTAAAAAAAACTATTAAATATTATGTTAAATGTTTCTGAATGATACGTTGTTTTAAAAAACTTAAGTACTATAGTCAACTAAACTATGCATGAATGGCTGTTAATACTCTCATCTTTCATAACCGTTGCTTAAAAGAAAAAAATAAATAAATATTATGTTAAATACTTTTAAATCTACATACTTTGTTAAATATTTTTTAAAAACACTACACTCACCAAAAAAACTCAGATATCAAATTAAAAAAAATCAATTAAAACACCCCTTACTAAAAAAGTATAATAAAATTTTCACAATATACAATTTAAACAAGCTACAACATAATATAAAATATAAAATAATTAAACACACTAATTAATGTTATTTTTAAAACACCCTAAAATGAAAAGTATATGTTATTATACACATTATACAAATTAATAAAACACACAAAACTTTATACAAGCTAACAAGTTGATGTTGCATATAGTTTTGAAAATTGGACCGGACCAACGGGTTCAACTGGGAAAAACATATAGTTTTGAAAACTGGACACGACGGGTTCAGTTATTAAAAGCATGACTCGGTTTAAATAGACCCATTTTTTGACCGAAACGGTTCAACCAGGTTTCAAAACATTATGTTGACATAAGCTTAAGTATCAAAGTCAATAAGTCAATAAGTTAACACATTTAGTAACTGATTTTCATATCAATTTGGGCGGGAAAATCAGTTACTAAATGTGTTGACTTATTGACGTTGATACTTAAGCTTATGTCATATGTTTAATCCCTAAATCTTCAAACTTTTATTAGAGGTGGCAAAACGGGCGGGCACGGGCACAGGCTAAAATGGCACGGGTTAAAACGGGCACGGGCTAAACGGAAAAATTATAAATCGGGCCAAACGGGCACGGGCTAAAACGAGCAAATTATAATTCAACTTTTAAAAACATTCGGAACAGTCCTAAAAACCCCTTTAATTCATCTTGTGAAAAAAGATCAAGCATCTAAGTCTTAACTTAAAAAAAAAAATAAAATAAAATAAAATAAAATAAATAAATAAAAAATCTGGCTGCAAATTTGAGAAAATCTGCTGGGACAAATGAATAAAAATGCAACTAATTAAATATATCTATCAATTAATTAGAGTATTAAATAATTATGCATAAAATAGTTAATAAATGAGATAAATTAAAATTAAAAATAGTTGAAATGTTTTATAGTTGATTTGTGTGATTCGAAAGCCCATCTACTAATATCTGTTTTTATCTTTTGCTTGTGAGAGCCCATCAAATAAATGCAATGGGGCAAAAAACGCCCCAAACTTTTAAAAAAGTGTCAAAAATCGCCCAAAAATTACAAATTGGACAAGATTTGCCACCTCTAACTTTTATTATTTTTCGTTTATAACCCATAAACTTTCTTTTATCACTAAACGATATGTCGTTATAAAATCTCGTTGCTATGCACGGGTATTCGTCTAGTTAATATAAACGCAAAAATTGTTGAAGCTCCCCACCCAAATAGTTGTGAGTTCAAGTCCTGCTTAGGACATGTGAGATAGTTGAAAAGTTCCAAAATCTTTATCTTTACTATCTATAAAGGAAAAATGGTCAAAGGTGAAAATGGAAAAGTCAAGAAAAGTGAAATGTGAAATGTTGAAAAATGTATATAAGGAAATATTGAAATGCATTTAATACTCTAATTAAAATACCCCATTACTTAAAAGTACGATGATTTATTCACATTGTACAACCAATTAAAAACATATATACCAAATTAAATACAACTAATTAAAACACAAACCGGGTTGACCCGGGACGCTTCAAACACGGCGAGTTGTCCCGGCTTAATTTGACCCATTTTCGACCCAACCTAGCAACTTGACCCAGTTTAAATCGACCCATTTTCGACAGGAACGGTTCAACCGGTTGAACCACCCGGGTCGAACCGGGTTTCAAAACATTATCCGTTACGTAAAAGTACAATAATTTATTCACATTGTACAACTAATTAAAAACATATCTATCAAATTAAATACAACCAATTAAAAAAAAACCGGGTTGACCCGGGACGCTTCAAACCCGGACGGTTGACCCAGTTTAATTTGCCCCGTTTTCGACCCAACCTAGCAAGTTGACCCGGTTTAAATCGACCCATTTTTCGACCGGAACGGTTCAATCGGTTGAACCACCCGTGTCGAACCGGGTTTCAAAACATTATGTTAAATTCCCAAAACTTCAAACTTTTATTATTTTTCGTTTATAACCTATAAACTTTTTTTTATCAATAAACTATTTATCGCTATAAAATCTCGTTGCTATGCACGGGTACTCGTCTAGTGTTGTAAATAACAAAATAGACGATAGAAATGTGAAAAATCTAACAATATCTTCACAACATGAATATGCATGGTGTCTTAGAGCACAAGGTGCAGCAACAAGCTTCTCCCTCCCCATTCGGGCCCCACCATGCCACATCACCAAAACACCTCAACTTCAACAAACCACAACAAACCCCCCCTCACCAAACAACAAACCTCCACTTTCCCATTCGGGCCCCACCTCTTACACACTTATTTTTTTATTCATTTCATTAAATAAATTAAATTAATTTGACAAATACTTAAAAATAAAAAACATACTAATTTTATTTCATAAAATAAAAAGTTACAATACGGAAGAAAAAAAATACGATACGAGGAAAAAAAACACGCATACAATGTGGAAAAAAAACGATACAGAAAAAAAAACATACGATACTAACAGGAAAAGTAAAACATTTTATTCGTCATCTTCGCGGTCGAGATTTTGGTATTTTTGAGTTATTCGTGCTTGTCTCTTGCGAATTACTTCGGCTCTAACCGGGTCAGTAACCGTGTTTGGATCGAGCATTAGCATCTGCATATCCTGTCACTCCAACAACGCAGCTTCTTTCTCGAACGCCTTTTCCTCCCTCTTCCTCCGCGCCTCGTAACAAGCCGTTTGAGCGTCTTTCGCTTGATTATACTTTTCGGATAATTGTCCCGAAAAAGTACTCGTTTGACTCCCCCCGGAACTCGCCGCACTCGACGTTTCTGTCGACTTTTGTTTCTTTTCGGGTCGCCTGCTGCTTCTTTCGGGACGAGGTCGTTTGTCCGGCCCGAATATATCCTCAAGACATGTAATGTCTAGAGGTTCTTCAGCATCCCATTTCGGGTAGCGTTTCAGGATTTCCCAAACGTGAAGCAAAGTGAAACCCCTTTGTCCAAAACGTAGTGAGAAGTTCGTTTTCGCATTCTCGACATGATCATGCTCATTTTCACCACTGCGACGCTCTAAATGTTTATAAATAGCGTTGAATTTTTGGCAGTCGGCATTGATCCCTGTCCATTTACCGGATAGCATGTTTTTGGTTCGTGGGGCTTCAGTAGTCCGCTCGTTGAAAAGTTCATGAATTTCGTTCCAAAAGAATTCATTCTCTTTGTCATTTCCGAGATCCTCGTCTTGAGAAACTTCTATCCACGCTTCCGCAAGAATATTTTCTTCTTGTTTCGACCACAACTTTCGCGCACACGTATTAGCAGCTTCTTCCAAGTCATCGTCATCGTCCGCGTCCAAATTTACGACGTTTTTTCCTCTTTGGGCTTTGGTTTTTTTTCCTCGGCCTTTGGCCGGTGATCTTGGCTTAGGTACTTTAAACGTACCTTGATTTAGTTGTGACGGTTGTATCGGTTGTGATTGAGGAAAAGTGGATGGTTGATTCGGGTTACAAAATTGTGGCGACAAATTGAATTGTTGTTGACTTGTGAATCCTTGTTGAAAGGCTAATTGTTGGTTACGGTAAATGTCATTCGGATTTAATGGTTGTGAACCGTATGGCGGTGAAGGGTTTGGACTTTGAGACGAGGGACTAGAAGAGTTTGAGGCTCCCCCGTATGGACGTTGGTTTGACGTTAAGAGGTTCGTGAAATAACCTCCTTCGTTCGGATTTTGAGACATTTTTTTGTTGATTAGGAGAAGAGGTATAGAAATATTTAGTTTAGATTTGTGAATGTAGTGAAGAGAATGGAAGAAGAAAGTTGTATTTATAGTTGTAAAAGAGGGTAGGGAAAAAAAAAATAAATAAACAAACAAACACAACCGTTGTAAATTAAACGGTCATGTCCATTTTTGAAACAAATAAACCAAATGGAACCAAACGTTAACCTGCAAAAATGTCAGACGAATTGCTTCGCCGTGGCCACGGCGAGATAGCCAACGGCGAGCAACGACGAGCATACTCCGGTGTGGCGGCGAGCAACGACTCGCCGTTGGAGATGCCAGCTCGGACGGCGAAGTCAGGTTCGTTGTCCGCACCTTGTGCTCTTATAATTTTACCTTCCTTGCAGGCTGCTGATATACATCTATCTTCTCCTTATTCTAATATAATAAAATGACAGTTGGTATTATATTTTGGAATCCCCAACTACTTTGAGTCCAAAAGATTGAATTATTTAGTTAACTTATATACTCTTTTTTCCCTTTTGTTTTTTTTAACAGCTAATTGATGCTTAATTATATTGATTATACCTTTGTATTTTTTTGATTTGTTTTTTTCACAAACTTCTTATTGTACACTTACAAATTTTTTACATATACTTTTTAAAGTTACGAAAATACTTTGATGAAAGTTACTGAAATTTTTACATATATATAATCGTCATTTTCAAATGACCTACAGACAGAAAAACCCCATCTGCTATCATTTTCACGGTACTATGAATTAATGTATCCGACATTAACTTAAATTTATTGAATGGGCAAGTTATTAGGACCCCCACCGATATGAAGGGTTTCTAATCATTGCACGCATCGTCGATTTGTACGGTATGCATCACGAGTTACACAGTTTGACCAAATCCTCTTTATGTGACAATATAAGGAGGGTTTGTAGAACATAACCCTTTATTGAATCCAACAAGTTACCACTACTTTTTACGCCTAAATTATTGGTACCCTTTTTGTGATGGGTGTCATTTGCACATTTTAAAATTATATTTAAATGTAAAAATAATTAAAGTAAATTATATTTAAAGTATAATTGTTTGATGCATACATTCGAGTGGGTCAATAAAAATTAAGTGTATGCAAATCAAATTACTTTTGTAATAACTACACTCTAATGATTTGCAACTTATAAATTTTTTTGATAAGTTCATGGGTTATCAAAATTTTGATAAGTTTTCATGATTATAATAGTATTTTATAATGTTCCTAACCTATAATTCATGGGTTATGCGTAACTTAACCCCATATATTATCTCAATAAGAAACTATAAAAAAAATTTGTCTTGCCCCTATCAATTAACTGAATTAAAAGTGACATAGAGGGGTTGAACTTTGCAGGGCTAAGGCACCCTACTTAAAAAATTGTCTTGCCCCATTCAATTAACTGAATTAAAAGTGATATAGAGGGGTTGGACTTTGTAGGGCTAAGCCACCCTACTTTTATCGTATTTGCATGCGATTTTAACACTTGTTTTCTTTAGTGTGGTGGGAGTGGTCACTCCGAAAATCTCTCATACCTCCCAACCAACCAATAATATAATTTCATCTCATTCACACTTTTTTTATACCTTCCAACTCTTTTTTAGTGACAACCATACTTTTTCATACCTTCCAAAAACTCCCCACCAACGGTCATAATTTGCAACGTTCTTCTTCAAACCGTTGCAATGAACTTCCCCGCTGGAGCAAACCTCCCAACCAAACCTCTGGGGTGTCGGCGCCGCGGCGATGTTCCTAGCGGTTTGGGGCAAACCGTTGGCCACCCCGCTCCCATTGCCACCACCATTAGAAAACATGAATGATTACAAAATGTCATGTCCAATTATTTGCATCTCATGCAGTCCACATAAATATTCATTTTTCTTCACCTTTATTTACTGTAATCACCCTTTCCAGTTTGCAAACAAATACCAATAATATTTTAATACCATAAAGAAAACTTTAAAATAAATTCTTAATCATACCTACTAGCTAGACTAGTAAGACTACTATATATATCTTCCAATAATGACAGATATCCAAGACAATGAAGTCAGTGAGTTTTTGAATCTGATATCACACATGCATAAGTGTCATTAGGTAAGTTTAATTCTGTTGAGTAAACTGATAATGAGATACTGTGCTTACTACGAGATGAATTATTTATTTAATCTGGTTTTATATGCATTTATTCTTGTTATAAATGTAGGTTGTTCGTGCATATATACACTCCATATTGAATACAACAAGTGTTCAGAACTTGTAAAAGAAAAGAAGGCAAAGAAATGAAACGGGTTTGCTTGATTTTCTTTGTTCTCGCGATCCTAGGATCGGTTCAAGGTCAATTGAAGATGGGGTTTTACTCTCGTTCGTGCCCGAAAGCTGAAAAGATTATACAAGATTATGTGAATCAACATATCCCTAGAGTTCCATCACTTGGAGCTGCGCTTATCAGAATGCATTTCCATGATTGTTTCGTCAGGGTTAGTATCATGCATTTCTTTGGAATTTTTGTAAAAAAAACATGATTGTAAAAATATCTCCATGGTAGTTTTCTTCAATCATTGTCCTTTTTTTAGTTTTATTATATATCTAGCTAGCTAGGACCCCGTTTATTTCTTAATGGTCATGAGACTATGTAAAGTAAGTGTTTAGAAACTCCACTTTCCGCCAAAAATACTATGTGACAGTGTCCAAAGTGACAAATTTTACCTTGCACAATGTCCAGTTTGATTGTTGTGACAGATTTAACTATATTACTGTAATCGTTTTACCAGTTAAAATATCAAAACGACGTCGCTTTATAAATAAAAAAACATACTAAATTTTGTTCTTTTGACATTTGAATATAGGGTTGTGATGGATCAGTCCTTTTGAATTCTACTGCAAGCTCAGGAAATCAAACTGAAAAAACGGCGATCCCTAATCAAACTGTAACAGGATTTGATTTTATCGATAAATTGAAGAGTTTACTTGAATCCGCATGCCCTGGCATTGTTTCTTGTGCAGATATAATTGCTCTTGCTACTCGAGATACCATTGTTGTCACCGTAAGAATTTAAACATTCTTTGTCAAAAACATGAGCAGCCACAAACTCTAGTTTTTCTCTAACTCTTTTTCTACGTTGTTTTTGGTTTCATCAAAGGGAGGTCCTTCTTGGAGAGTACCAACGGGTCGAAGAGATGGGACGATATCAATTGCTTCAGAAGCGTTAAGCCAAATCCCTGCTCCATCCGATAACATCACTCTCCTCCAACAAAGTTTTGCGAATAAAAGTCTTGATTTGAAAGATCTCGTACTACTTTCTGGTACGTACATTAGTATTACGTAGTATTATTTTTATATGGGACATGCCATGAATTTTCCTTAGCTTGTTTACTTCTATAAGATTAATAAATCTTATGCAAAATTAATTTCCTTTGTTAATAAATTCAGGTGCTCATACTATTGGAATCGCACGCTGTCCATCTTTCTCAAACCGTCTATACAATTTCTCGGCCACCAGTAGTACAGACCCATCACTAGATAGTGAATATGCCAACAATCTAAGAGCAAGCAAATGCAGGACACCAAATGACACCACGACATTAGTTGAAATGGATCCAGGAAGTCGTAGGACATTTGATCTTAGCTATTACAGGTTATTGCTAAAGCGTCGAGGCTTGTTTGAGTCTGATTCAGCCTTAACAAAAAGCTCGCAAACTTTGAGATATGTAAACAAAATCCTTCAAGGATCACTTGATAATTTCTACAAGGAGTTTGGTTTAGCAATGGAGAAAATGGGTCGAATTGACGTGAAAACAGGATCGTCTGGTGAAATTCGAAGGAATTGCGCGTTTGTGAACAGTTAAGAGCGCAATGTCTATCGTTTGGGTCGTATTCGTTTTGTTCATTTTAGAATTTCGTGGTTGTGTTTTTTTACCTATGTTGTGATAAAAAAGGAATAATTATGTGATGGATTGTGATAAGCAATCGGACACAATGATGACAAAAACATTGTATCTATTTTCATATTTATGTGACACTTGTTTTTAGGATTCAAGGTACGTTTCTTTTTTCACTTTACACAAGGTTTAATACGTTAAACGATTGTAATAGTTTTCTAAACTTACATCTTTTTAATCAAATTTAATACTACTTTTTACAAAGAAATAAAGTTATTTAAAAGAACAAGTTTGTTCGTTTAATGTTTCAAACTTCCGACACCATCAAACAAGTTAGAAAAACTCTTTGATTAAATCGAGGATTTGTCTAACAAGTATTTTAAGAGCACAAGTTATATGTATTTATTCATCACAACTTTTTTAATCAATTAAAAAAAATGCATTTAATGCAAATTAACTAAACATGAAAACTATCTTAATTAAATGTTATTTTAGTTTAATGAACATCAAGTTTTCTTATTTAATCATACAAAACGAATAAAGACAAACCCTTAAAATAAGCAAGGTTTGATTTGAATGGTTTTTGAACTTTTTTCCATTTGTTGATTCTAAAGTGGAATCATGTCTACAGATTTTGTTCCTATTGTAAATTTCCATTATGTAATCAAACCGACAATTTTAGTCCATGTTTCTTATATTACTTAGAAAATTGATATACATCTTAAGAACACAAAATGTGATAACAATAATCACAGCAGAAAAGCTGCTACCAGGGATGGACTTAAGTTTTTCGAAAGAGTGTTGCACAAAAAATTTCATTTAACAAATACTAAAATTCGAACCACAAATAATGTTTGAGCTAAGTTAAAGTTGCATTAGAAGGGTGGCAGTGGCCAGCGGTATCACCATCGGCAAGGCCATGCCGGCGGTGAACACCGCCGCCACCTAGCCGGCAAGGCCAACTGCAAGGTGAGAACGGCATATATTGCCTCGGAGGTATGGGAAGTTCAATGCAAAAATATGACCGTTGGTAATAAATTTTTGGAACGTTGGAGGTATGGAGGAGCGGTGCAAAAAAAAAAAAAAAAAAAAAAAAAAAAAAAAAAAAAAATCCCTATATGTATTAAATTAGAACACATACATTTTTAACACAAACAATACAATTCACATATATAACCAATTTACATATTTTTACAATAGTTTTATCTTCTTCTTCGTCCGAATCGTTAGTGAGTCCCTCCGGCGAATTGTCCGAACTAGTGCCATCCGGTAGCTCCCTATAAACCTTATTAGCCGCGTACGATGCAATTGACGACACCATTGTATCTTACGGAGCGAAATGGAACGGCGACAAACAGTTCATTTCATGTAAATAGACGGTTTTATAAACGTGGATATTATCTTACCGATGGAATCTATCCTACATGGTCAACGTTTGTTACAGCATATAAGCATCCGGTTGAACTGAAGGAAAAGAGATTCAAGAAGCTACAAGAGTCTGCAAGAAAAGATATCGAGCGAGCTTTTGGCCGTCTTAAAAATAAATGGATGATTCTCGCTCGTCCTCTCCGGGCAATGTCGGTTGACAAGATTCGACAACTCGTTTATACGTGTATCATATTTCACAATATGATTTTAAAAGACGATCGAGTTGCAATATCACCGGTTCATATAATGGATCCGCCATTCGCGCCAGTTTATGACGATAGTGTATTACCGGAGTTAATCGACGAACAAATGCATTACCGACTCCTATATGATCTTACGGACCACGTAGAGGCTCAAAACTTAACATATCTCGATGATTAGTTATTTCATTTTTTTTAAGAATAATGTAATTTTTTTTAAGTATTATGTAATTTTCTTTTAGTTATTAATGAAATATTTATGTTTTAATTAAATTGTTTAATTTAATTTATGGAAAAAGAAATTAAAAGGTATGAAAAAGGCATGGTTGCCACTAAAAAGGGGTTGGTTGGTATGAAAAAAGTATGAATTAGGTGAAATGATGTGGAATGATATTATTTGTGGATTTGAAAGGTATGAACGATTTCAGAAGCATAACTGTCACTGTCCTTATAAAAAATAATATCACAAATATCAAGGGGTTACACATACCAAAAATTTGCACTTTCTGAACAAAAACACACTTAACAATCTAAAATCTGGCATGGCCATGCCGACATCCATAGGTCAATCCTGGCTGCTACATTAACTAGCGTAGCGATATACTCCGTATTAATTCACTTTTCACTCGTGAATGGCCGGTAACATTAAAAACTATGAATCACCATAAAAGAAAAGGAAAAAAGAAGCCTCAAATTAAATGCTCCACACAGTGTTAACAACACGTCAACACCATGCCGAATGAACCACATGTCCACATCGACAGCCACACGACCACAATGTTGTAACACCAATGTATTTCCAGGCCCAAAAGTTTCTAAATATGCCCGTCATTCTAACGTAGTTGCATGTATCTTACATTTTATTTTTCAACCAACAAACTTTTTCTTTATATATATCTTAGTTTTATTTGATTTTTCTCCTTCTCTTCTTGGTTTGTTTACTTCTATTTAAAAGACGATACCTAACACTTTATCAAAAATCATTTCGATACTTATGGTCATTTTTACTATTTAAGATTTATAACAGTTACGTATATATTAATACTTAATTGTTCGAAAAATGTTTTGCGAAAACTTGTCGCCTTCAGTCAAATCGAATATGATTACTGATTTCGACTTGTGAGTGTTGAATCAATAATAGAAATATAGAATGACAATTAGTCAACAAAGAAAGTGAGACCATAATATATGGGCTACTTGTATTGGAATTGTAATTTGTTGTACTACTTAATAAGAGTAAATTACATGGTTCGTCTATGTGGTTTGACCAAAATCCTTAATTGAATCTCTATCATTTTAATTATGCTAATTGAGTCCTTATTCAGAAACTATGTAACACTGTTAGTCCTTATCACTAACTGTTGTTATCTCAAGTGGCAAAGTTAGTCCATTAACTAAACGATCATTTGCAACGTTAGTCCTTTTACTAACGATCGTTTCTAAATAACTCAAAATTTGGTTTTCTTACATACTTTAATACGTTTTCGCCCGTTTTCTTTTCTTTTTTTTCTTTTTTTTTTTTTTTACGTTTTCGTTCTTTTTATACGTTTTCCTCTTGTTTTTTACGTTTTCATCTGATTTTTCATGTTTTCGTCCGATTTTTTACATTTTCGTCCATTTTTTACGCTCTCGTCCGTTTTCTACGTTTTCCTCCGATATTTTACGTTTTCATCCATTTTTTTTATGTTTCCTCCATTTTTTACGTTTTCCTCCTATTTTTTATGTTTTCGTCTGTTTTTTACGTTTTTCTTTGTTTTTATTTTATTTTATTTTATTTTATTTTTTACTTTTTCCTCTGATTTTTTTATGTTTTCGTCTGATTTTTAAGTTTTCCTCGGATTTTTTACGTTTTTCTCCGTTTTTTTTTTTTTTTTTTATGTTTTTGCCCGTTTTTTTAAGCTTCCGTTCGTAAAACATGGAGGAAAACATATAAAATAGAGAAAAACGTAAAAAACGGACAAAAACGTATGAAAACGAAGGAAAACATAAAAAATGGACGAAAACGTAAAAAACGAACGAAAACGTAAAAAATCAAAGGAAAACGTAAAAAAAGGACGAAAACATAAAAAATGGACGAAAACGTGAAAAAACAGATGAAAACATAAAAAAGCAAAGGAAAACGTAAAAAATGGAAGAAAATGTAAAAAAATAGATGAAAACGTAAAAAATCGGATGAAAACGTAAAAAATCGGACGAAAGCGTAAAAACTGACGAAATCGTAAAAAAGATGAAAATGTAAAAAAACAGAGGAGAATGTAAAAAAACAGACGAAAACGTAAAAAATCGGAGGAAAATGTAAAAAACGGACGAGAACGTAAAAAGACGGACGAAAACGTAAAAAGTCGGACAAAAACATAAAAAATCAGACGAAAACGTTAAAAAATAGAGGAAAGCGTATAAAAATGAACGAAAACGTATAAAACGTGTAAGAAAACCAAATTTTGAGTTAATTAGAAACGACTGTTAGTAAAAGGATTAACGTTGCAAATAATCTTTTGGTTCATGGACTAACTTTGCCACTTGAGGACTATGAGCTAACAGAGAAGATAACGACAGTTAGCGATAAGGACTAACTGTGTTACATAGTTTCAAAATAAGGACTCAATTGACGCAATTGAAAAGATAGGGACTCAATTAGGGATTTTGGTCAAACCACATGGACGAACCCTGTAATTTACTCACTTAATAAATTACCTAGTTCTTAATAATCTCTAACTATGTATGTATTGGAATTGTAATTTTGACTTGTCTATTAATTAACATATAATCACAATACATAATCTTAAGGATTATTCTAGATACAAATTATAAATCGGGCTTGGCCTATCAACTAATAACAAAGCCCAATGGCTCGAATATAATAATTAACATTTCCCACGCAATTTGAGTGAAAGATGATCGAACACTCAATCTGGTATAAAAATCATAAAAAAGAGCAGTCGACAAACCCTTGGTGAAGATGTGTAACCGGGGCCAAGGGCACATGAAGTACGGTAATCTATTATCGAGCAACCATATCACAAACAAAATGTATATCGATCTCTATGTTAAGCCCGCAGATTTGCAGTGAGATAAATGACACCAACATTGTCACAATAGATAAGGATGACAGACAATAGTGGTGTATGAAGCTCATGAAGAAGATTATGAAGCTAGGTAGTTTCAGCAACAACGTTAGCAACACATCTGTAGTTGGCCTCAACACTCGACCTAGATAGCATATGTTGCCACTTTACCAACCATGAGAGGAGATTATCCCCTCAGAAAACACATCAACCAGAAGTAAAACGCATAGTAGAAGGGCAACCAACCCAATTAGTATCAAAATAGGCAACTAGAGACCAAGTAGAGGATCCATAAAGTTAGAGTCTAACGTGCCACAAACATAGCGAAGAACTCGCTTAAGGGCTGAAAAATGAGGCTCACGAGGAACATGCATATGAATGCACACTTTGTGTACTAAATAAGAGATATTTAGACAAGTAAATTTCAGGTAGTGAAAACCACCTGCAAGAGTACGATATAAAGTATGATCAGAAACCAGACCCCCATCAATTTCAAGCTTGAATTATGAGTCAAATGTTACATGGATAGATAGGACGATTTTGTTGGCGGATAGGTTTAGGCATCGATATCTATGATGACACGTGGGATATCCCAAAAAAATACAAGGGGTAACGTGAGTTGCAAGTTTATGAGGTGAATAGATGTGGGTAATAAAGACAACCAAATTCATAAATGTGAGTAGTCAGCTCGTTTGTTAAACAATTTAGTATAGGGCATCTCAATTTGAATAATGTGTGACTGAAGAGGGTTGAGTAGGTTGGCAGCCATATGTAATGCCTTGACCCAAAAGAATGGTATTCGATGAGGAAGATGAATCAACTTGTGTTTTAGCCATAAAGACATCATTATTTATTCGGTTTCTTCCAAAAGTAGCATATTTTTAGTGGTGGAATTCATTGGAAGAGGTTTATGTTAGAATTTGACAATCAAAGTACACGTATGCGGAAGCTAGGATCAAGTATAACACATATAAAGATTAACTAAAACATAAATAGGAACGTACCCGATGCACTTCAATAAACCTTTAATCTTGTGTAAATTAGATCAATGATAAACCCCTTACCGTTTTGTTTATCGATCTCTTGATAATTACTATAGTGAGTAATTACCTCGTTCTTGTACACACAAACTAATACCGAATTAAAGTAATTGCAAGATTAAACACAAGATTGATTTTTTGTTATCAAAAAATTCGATCCAAACCCTTAGGGTTTAGGTTCGATCGGCCAAGGAGAAAACAAGAGGGAAAACCAAACTTAGGGTATTTTGTGTGCACAAAATGTGTGAATGAATAACCCCTAGATTTGTTTATATACTAGATGTAACTTGGTGACCAAGAAAGAAGCATGGGTCGATCCCCTTGGGCTAGGGTCGACCGGCCATGCACCCCTCAAGGGGTTTCCGGATCCTTCTTGTCTTCCAAATTACATTCTAGTCCATTTCCTTATTATTTAACGATAGTGTAAAACATCGCAAAAAAATTTGTATAATTAACTTCGGTTAATTAAATAAATAATCTTTGTCATTATTGTAATCACCATTTTTACGGGAAAATTTAATATTTTCTTAGTGGTCACGATTACGATATTGCAAAATTCGTCAAACGACAAAACAAGTTCTTGACACAATTAACAAAATATTAATAATTCACTAATCCTAATTAATAAAATTAATCACAAAACCAAACGGGCCTTGTTCTTTCCTAAGCCCAACCGGCCCAAAACAAAACCCATTTTCATTATTAATAATTCATATAAGTCGCCCCACCAAGCTCCAAAACGCCTCGTTTATTCTTAATTCGTACACACGACACCTATATATTTTTGCATCATCTCGTTCAACACCTAGCCAACTATTAGTGTGTCAAATCCCAAGTTCATTGGACGACGTTTGATACATTTTTAAGTGGCAAAGTGTCGACATATAAATCGACCCAAACAAATTCATAACTTACTCGAAACTTAACCGTTTTGATTCCCGTTTGTTCCTACGTGTAAAACCTCGCAAAAATTCGTATAATTAACTTTGGAAAATTATATAATAATCTTCGTCATTATTGTAATTACCATTTTTACGGGGAAATTTAAAATTGTCTTTGTATATTAAAATGGTCACGATTACGATATTGAAAAATTTGTCAAACGACAAAACAAGTTTACGACACAATTAATAAAATAAATATTTCATCTAATCCTAACTTAATACTAATTACAAAACTAACTAAACTTAAATTTAACCAAAATGGGCCTTAATAATTTCCAGCCCAACCACTCCTTTCGTCACTGTTCATCAGCCCACAAACAAGAGCCAACTTTCCTTTTTATTTCAGTTTCCAAATCGAGCAGTTCACCTCCAAATTGCCTCTGTATTTTTCGATTCCTAAATACAACATGTCCATATTTTTGTACCTCCTAATAGTCTACCCACCAAAGAATTAGGATGCCAAATATTAGCTTCTAAGACGAACGTTTGATACGTTTAAAGAGGCAAAGTGTTTGGCCAAAAACCAACCCACTCGACACATATTAAAACCAAAACTCAACCGTTTTAAACCCGGATTGCTTCTATTCGATCCTAATAATCATTCCATCATGTTTTCATGTTAGTAAACATGTTTCATCAGCTTGTAACCAAGTTCTATGCCAAAAACCAAATTCGTGTACATGTATATATATGTAGTCGACATATATATTGAAACTCAATTCTAAATTGTCTTCCTTCACCCTTAAAGTCATGATCTCAGTAAAAATCTCAATATAATATCCCATCATCTCTGACTCTCAATAGTTGGAGCATGTGTTAATGTCTTGAAACTCAAAATGGTAATCGTACGATATATATATAAAACGTATAACTCTTTTCTTCATCACCACCTCTCACACACAACTCCTTTCCATATTTTCTTATTCTCTCTTCATCATCTAGACACCCCAAGATGACCAGAAGTTATCATCCTTTCCGTTAGAAGTTTATTCGAAATATAGTGTGTGTATATATATATATATATATATATATATATATATATATATATATATATATATATATATATATATATATATATATCGTATACATGATTATGGCAAGTTGTGTTTTCCCCGTGTGTTTTCATTCACCTCCTCGACTCCCTACCCACCTTAGAGGTGTAGTAAGTCGTCATCAACCTCTCTTGAATTCATTCCATACGTTATTATATGTTCATGCATCCTATATTATTTTCAAAAGCATTTAGTTTCATATATATATATATATATATATATATATATATATATATATATATATATATATATATATATATATATATATATATATATATATATATATATATATATATACGTACAAACATATAGCATCACAAACGTGACTAGCCTCTATCTTGGAAGGCCTAGGAGTCACGTAGCACACTTGTTTCACGATTATTTTTACGTTACATGCATCATACGAACTTATTTTGACAATATATCAAATATATAAAAATGTTACAAAACTTAGAAAATAAACCAAGTCTTTTAATAATAAAAATACGTCCCAAGTCTCTTATAAAACCGTCTTTTATCTCACAATTTAGCGTAACAAGCATGTCATATTTTTATACCACCTAATAGACACCATGGCTAGCTACAACTTTCGTATAAATAACATGTAAAAATAACCACGTTTTGACACTCTAAATCGACCAAAGTAAATTGCAAAACTCGTATATACCAAAAACACTTAGAAATTTTCTAAGTCTTTTTACTCAGAAAACTGGTCCAGATTGCGACCAAAACGACCCTTTAAAACTTAATCCGACTTAATAACCACCCAATATTTTTACACAATCTATTTCTCCTTGCTACAAGCTACAAGTTTCGTGTTTATACTTTTTAATAATAAGCTCGTTTAGACCCTTTAAATTGGCCAAAGTAAACCACAAAAACTCATTTTTCAAAAACTATTTATAAGGCTTAATGGACTGAAAAGCCCAATAAGCTGAAAATAAGCTCTCCGTATAAGCTGGACCAAAAGCTATTTTGATATGATTTTATAACATTAAAAATGAGTCTAGGGATAAGCCCAACTTGTCTCAATACTCACGGATTTTAAAACGTTAACGGGCCTTTAATTTAGCTCGTTAAAGCCCATTTATTGAAAAATAAGCTATTTTTGTAAATAAGCAGTTGAAATAAGTTTTAATAAGCTTCAATAAGCTCCAAAAATTTTAAGATAATTTTTCCCATAATTTTTGAACGTTTGGACTAAAAATGTAACACGACGACACCTAGAAGGACTAATATTGAAAACTGTGAAAACTAAGGACTAAAACTGTAAAAATAGAATTATTAAGGTAGAAAATGATTTATTATTAATTTCCAAGCTTAGATTATAATATTGGACATGTAGTGGACTATAATTGTAAATTATATATAAAAAGGACTAACGGTGTGACGCTAACTCCGTTAGTATAAAAAGTGTAAAATTGGAAAAGGACAAGGACTACACATAATCTATTTGACATTCTTATTTTATTTTCTATTTTACGGCAACCCTCACGTCATATGCATTTTCGTTTCATTTTATATATATATTATTTATTTTTACGTTAATAATATATATAACGATATTTAAATAGTTAATATTTTACTTACGATTTAAAAAGGTAAAACTACGATGGATATTTTAAATAAAGTATTTTTTTTCATATCATGCATGACATAATAATTTCACTTCGCATCATCTATTCGTCATAACGAATAAATCTTATTCGTTATTCGTTCGTATTTACCAAATAGTATTTGGTTATATTCTCTGATAAATTTATTTATCAGGTTCTGTGTCAAAGACATTCCCATAAATCTCATCCTATCTTACTTTTCATCATTTCCAAATCAATCCAGGTGAGTCATAGCCCCATTTCAAATAATTGTTTTTAACTCATTGGGGGAGATACATGCTTATATATATTTTGATAACTTGATAAGTATATGAAATAAAATAAAATACATGATTCAAATCAATTTCCTAATTGATATTAAAATAATATAATTTGTGAATTATAATATATTAATGTTTCCCATGTGATTATTGTGGTATGTGAAATATATATTTATTGATGAATTATTTGACTGAAATATTGTTATTCATATGAAAATGTTCTCGATTCGATTATTGTGATATGTGATATAAATGTATTACTGGCGAAATATTCAAACTGAATTTCTGATACTCAAGCGATGATATTTTCAAACTAAATTTCTGATAATCAAATGATGATATTTTCAAACTGAATTTCTGATACTCAAGCGATGATATTTTCAAACTAAATTTCTGATACTCAAAAGATGATATTTTCAAACTGAATTTCGGATACTCAAAAGATGATATTTTCAAACTGAATTTCTGATACTCAAGCGATGATATTTCCAAACTAAATTTCTAATACTCAAACGATACTGTTTTCAAATTGATTTTTGTGATACGATACTTGATTTCATGATGTTATGCTAAATGAGCCCATAAATCCTTGATATTGCCTAAGTTAGCTTATCGCCATATAGTCCCTCAATCATGAGTCATTAATCACTGTAACGTGAGCGCGAATATAGTGAACAGATTCGAAACCTGTTTGGATTGACCTCCGATCCCACTAATACTTGACGGAATGCCATTATGCATGTGGTTAGTCGTATTAGTCGTGATACACTATATTTGAGACAAGTAGGAATTGGCAAATCACCTACGAATAGAGGGCAAAATCTGTCATTGATTTGATAGAACACCCCCTTCTGGTTAAGCTTTGCGTGTCATGAGGCTTGGTGCAATATCTATAAAGGAAATATATATGTATTCAACATATATTTAGATACAGCTGTATAGGTTTGACCATACGTGAATTGTATATCTGTTTGATTTAGTATCATGAGTTTCCAGCTCATGTTAAGATTATTGAATTCCTTATTGAATGTGATTGAACAATTATATGATTTATTTGTGAATATATTAGATACTTGTTTTGTTATTGTCTGTATTTATTAATGCCAAATATTCCTGAAATCTAACAAAATAAAGGGTTTTTCCTAAAACTCTATGAACTCACCAACCTTTGTGTTGACACTTTTAAGCATGTGTATCTCAGGTAATTTAACGGAGCAGGACAAGACACAGAGTGGGCATTTATTACTCTGATAAATTAAAATGGTGTAAAAATCAAATTTGTCATTTTTACAAGTCTTTATATCTTTTCATAAAATTTTAAATCAAATGGTTCATCTTTTATCAAAATTATTATTTGAATGACAAATAACTTTCAAAACGTATTGTTTAAATCGTTTTATGTGGTTAAAACTTCGATCCTCACCGTAACACCCAAATTACTTTTCCGCTGCGACATTACCTTAAAAATGGGGGTGTTACACTACGTGTTCCTAATAATATTTCTAAGTTGATTTCATGTTCAAATATCATCCATGATCAGCTATAATCGAGTAGTACAAGATTTAGCAAATCGTGTATGTAGTAAATTGATGTTGACATATATATGTGAATCACCAAGACACTTCCCATGTTTTTTGCTCTCACATCCTATATTATAACCATATAATTCGTCCTAGTAGTCCAAGAGTTACTGACATGGAATAGTTCATGTGTTCCTTGGGTGAATTCGAACCATACGATTCATTCAATTGATACATATATACGTTCCATGCATGCACTTACTTCTTCTCATTCTCAAACACTTTCACAACATTCTTTCTTCATAAAAACTCATTTCTATTAGTCTAGGAACAAGCTAGCTTACGTTTGGAAGCAAGAGAAAAGGAACGGGTTGAAAATATTCGAATATATCCTTGAGTTATAGTCGAATATATTAGTTTCTTGTGTTTCCTTCGTTCCTACTCGTTTCTTCACCACCCTAGAGGTGTTGTAAGTTATTTCAAACTCAATTCTATCCATTTTACACGTTAGAAGTATCACATGCATCATGTTTATATTTAGTCGATCGTATATAGCTTCATATATATATTTCACGTACGTATACATTTGTAGCAACACAAACGTGACTAGCCTCTATCTTGGAAGGCCTAGGAGTCACGTAGCACACGTATTTCACGTTAGTTTCATGTCACATGCATCAAACGAATCCATTTTTGAAACATACTACATCATATGAAAACTTGATAAAACACTTAGAAAATATACCAAGTTTTACAAATATATAAACGAGCCATGTAGCCAAGAAACGCACGCATACATTGAAATCTAACTTAACGAGCACCATATATTTTTACACGACTCAATAGACCTCCTATAAAACTACCACTTTCATTTATATATTTTGTAGAAATAATCACGTTTTGACACCCAAATCAATCTATTTTGAATCGGCAAACATAAGGTTTTCAAGTTCAAAAATTAGTTGATAAAACTAATTTTTGTCGAGTGGGCTAAATCAAGGCCCAACAAGAAATCATGAACCGTAAGCCCACTGGGCCCATATGAAATATTTTTAGAATCACAAAAGTAACTCAAGTCCAGGCCCAAAATATTTTTAATGCCCTCGCCTCTAAAAATCTAAATGGGCTTTTGTAGTGGCTCGTTAAGGCCCATAAGCTAGAAAAATAAGCTTTTAACCAAATAAGCTGTTGAAATAAACTTGGAATTAATAAAATAAGCTACGGAAATTTTTATAAAATTTTTATAATCATTTTTGTAATTTTGGACTAAAAATGTAACGCGACGACAACTAAAAGGACTAAAACTGCCAAACCTTAAAAACTTGGACTAAAACTGTCAAAACAGAAAGTTTATGATAAAAATTGATATTAAATGATGTTTCAAGCTTTGATTGTAATTTTGGACAAGTAGTGGACTATAATTGTAAATTAGATACGAAAAGGACTAACGGTGTAACGTTAACGCCATTAGTATAAAAAGTGTAAAATTGGAAAAGGACAAGGACTAAACATAATCTATTTGACATTCTTATTTTATTTTCTATTTTACGGCAGACATCACGTCATATGCATTTTATTACGTTTTATTTATATATTATTTATTTTTACGTTAATAATATATATATAACGATATCTAAAAAGTTAATATTTTTACTTACGATTAAAAAGGTAAAACTACGATGGATATTTTAAATAAAGTATTTTATCATATCATGCATGGCATAACAATTACACTGCACATCATCTATTCGTCATAACGAATAATATTTATTCGTTATTCGTTCGTAGTTACCAAATAGTATTTGGTTATATTCTCAGATAAATTTATTTATCAGGTTCCGTATCAAAGACGTTTCCATAATCGTTCCCATAAATCTCATCCTACTTTACTTTTCATCATTTCCAAATCAATCCAGGTGAGTCATAGCCCCATTTCCAATAATTGTTTTTAACTCATTGGGGGAGATACATGCTTACATATACTTTGATAAATTGATAAGTATATGAATAAAATACATGATTCAAATCAATTTCCTAATTGATATTAAATTAATATGGTTTGTAATTTAAGATTGTGATATATACGATACTTGACAAAATACTTAATTGAAATACTGATACTCATATGATAATGCTTCCAATTTGATTATTGTGGTATGTGATATATATATATATATATATATATATATATATATATATATATATATATATATATATATATATATATATATATATTTTACTGATGACTTACTTGATTGAAATATTAATACTCATATGATAATGTTTTCAATTCGATTATCGTGGTATGTGATATACATGTGTTATTGGCGAAATACTTAAACTGAATTTCTGATACTCAAACGATAATATTTTCAAACTGATTTCTATGGTATGATACTTGATTACATGATGTTATTCTGAATGATCCCATTATTACCTTGATATTGCCTAAGTTACCTTATCGCCATAAAGTCCCTCAATCATGAGCCATTAATCACATGTAAAGTGGGCGCGAATATAGTGAACAGCTTCGAAACCTGTTAAGAACTGACCTCCTGTCCCACTAATGCTTGACGGAATGCCATTTGCAAATGGTTAGTCGTATTAGTCGTAATACACTATATTCGTAGACAAATAGAAATTGGCAAATCACCTATTATTAGAGGGCAAAATTTATCATTGATTTGATAAAATACCTCTTTTGGTTAAGCTTGTGTGTCATGAGGCTTGGGGCAATATCTATAAAGGAAATGTATGTTTTCAACATATATTTAGATACAGTTGTATAAGAATTTGACCATACGTGAATTGTATATCTGATTAAATTAGCACCATGAGTTTCCAGCTCATGTTAGGATTATTGATTCCTTATTTGAATGTGATTGAATACTTATATGATTTATTTGTAATTATAGTCAATATACTCAATACTTGTTTCATAACTGTTTGTACTTTATCAATACCAAATATTCCCGAAATCTAATAAAATAAAGGGTTTTCCATAAAACTCTATGAACTCACCAACCTTTGTGTTGACACTTTTAAGCATGTGTATCTCAGGTATTTAGCAGAGCAGGACAAGACACGGAGCGGGCATTTATTACTCTGATAAATTAAAATGATGTAAAAATCAAATTTGTCATTTTTTTAAAGCCTTTATATCTTTTAATAAGATTTTAAATCAAATGGTTTATATTTTTATCAAAAATATTATTTGAATGACAAATAACTTTCAAAACGTTTTTTTAAGCCGTTTTATGAGATTAAAACTTCGATCCTCCCCGTAACACCCAAATTACTTTTCCGCTGCGACAAACTTAAATTTGGGGGTGTTATAGATAGTTAGTCCATACGTTTAATCACTAACGATCATTAGTCCTTATACTTGTGTTATTAATAAATATACATAACAATTAATATTTATTAATCTTTAATTCTCGTTTGTAATGTGTGCAATCCCGAGGTCTCGGGTTCGATACTAGTTATTTACATATTAATATTTATACGTAACTTTTAACAGCTCCCACTCGTATATCTATTAATAGTAAAATGACATTGGTTGGCGTCTTGCAACATTCCAATGCCCCCAGTTCGACCCGAGCTAGGTTTCCTGGAAAACCTTTAATGATTCATCATTATAATTATCCTTTTGCTTCTAATACTACATTAATAAAGATGTGAGATTCTTTATTAAATTATGTTTCTCGTCTCTTTATGATTGAACAAAATTACCAAAAATATCTGAACGTATTCCAGATAGACTTTGGGCGTGGCTACGCAAACATTTTGTCAACCCTACGAGGGGCCCAGCAGTATTAAACTTCTGAACAAATCAAAAGGAATAAATTCTTTCTTGACTACAAGAATAACCCATGAACTTCGCAACACTTCTGAAAACAACCCTTATGTCTTCCAATTACGGTAAGCGGTAGATTGTTCCACAAAAATGTACTACATCCATGACACTTATCTGGTATCTCAAGTCTGAGGATAACTTTAAATATGATTCTCACAATAAATTTTAAATCATATTGTTGGGATAAGTCCAATACTCAATTCATTGAATATCATGTGTAATTGGTATGACTACGCATCAATATACTTTCAAGTATATCCTTAAACAATACTCAAAATTGTCTTAGTTTAATGATATTCCCATATCATTAATCGACAACAGACAATTTAGAATAATGACTTATTCATGGATCTTAAACATGCAAATATAGGATATATTATTAAGACAATGAACAAATAACCATAACCAATATTTTATTTCATTAAAATAATAATTGTACATTACATCCCTTATCCAAATACTAATCACAAATGGGCATGAAACTTTCAGCTAATTTAAGTCCTATTCCTTCAGCATGCTTGTAAAGCTTGGTGCCAGGTAAAAGCTTCGTAAACTGATCTGCTAAGTTTTTATCTGTGTGAACTTTGAGCATTTCGATTTCACCTATTTCGACTTGTTCTCGAACATAGTGATGCTTAATCGGGAAATGTCTGGTGCCTTTCATGATTCCAGGTTCATTGGCAAATGTAATTGCAGCTGAGTTGTCACAATACATTTTTATAGGTCGCTGAATCGAAGGCATAACCCCAAGCCCTAAAACAAACTTCCTAATCCAAATAGCTTCCATTGCAGCTTCTGAAGCACCTAAAACAAACTTCCTAATCCAAATAGCTTCCATTGCAGCTTCTGAAGCAGCTATATACAGACATCGCTAGTACACTCTGCTTTCTGCTCCTCCAATCCACAGCTCCTCCGTTAATGACAAAGACATATCCCGTCTGAGACTTCGTATCATCTTTATCACTTTTCCAAGAAGCATCGCAGTAACCTGTAACATCAAGTTTTGCTGATGGAGTACCCCCATAAACTAAGAACATCTCTTTAGTAGCCCTAAGGTACTTAAGAATATTCTTAACAGCAGTCTAGTGTTTTTCACTTGGATTCTGCTGATATCGACTGGTTAAGTTCTGAGCAAACACCACATCGGGCCTTGTGCTTTTCATCGCATACATAATAGAACCCACAACCGATGCATAAGGGACTCTCTTCATGTGTTGCACCTCTTCAGGTGTTGAAGCACAAACTTTCTCGCTCAAGCCATGTTGCTCTTGCATCAGCAAATATCCTTTCTTAGAATTTTGCATATTGAATCTCTTCAACATTTTATCAATGTAAGCACTTTGGCTTAATCCAATTAATCGCTGAGATCTATCTCTATATATCTTGATTCACAGAATAAATGCAGCTTCCCCTAAATCTTTCATAGAAAAACAACTTCCAAGATATGCCTTAACCTTTTGCAAACTTGGAATATCGTTTCCCATGATCAATATGTCATCGACATATAATATAAGGAAAATTACATTACTCCCACTAGCTTTGTGATATAAACATGGCTCATCAAGATTTTGAGTGAATCCATACTTCTTAATTTCACTATCAAATCTCTTATTCCATTGTCGTGATGCTTGCTTCAATCCATAAATGGATCTTTTAAGCTTGCATACACGATTTAGGAATTCTGTATTCACAAACTCCTCAGGCTGCGCCATATAGATGTCTTCATCTAGGCGACCATTTAAGAAGGCGGTTTTGACATCCATTTGCCAAATCTCATAGTCATAGTAAGCGGCTATGGCTATATGAATCCTAATTGCCCTTATGTCAGCTACAGGAGAAAAGGTCTCCTCATAGTCAACACCAAAAGTTTGAGTATAGCCTTTAGCTACCAAACGGGCCTTATAGGTGTGTACAATGCCATCCATATCAGTCTTTTTCTTGTAGAGCCATTTACTCCCAACTAACTTGGCACCCGGAGGTAGGTCTACTTCTTCCCAGACTTCATTGTCTTTCATGGATTGCATTTCCCCATTCATAGCTCCCTGCCATTTTTCCTTTTCAGGACTATTCATGGCAGCTTTATAACTTGTAGGTTCATCAAGATCCCCTATCAAGTTGTCATCACACTCCATGTTAAGACATAGACATGTAGGAGCCTTCACAAGTCAAGATGACCTACGAACGAGAACCACTTCAACTTCAGGTGGAGGACCTAAACTTTCAGGTTCCACAGGAAGTTGGCTAGTGTTTTCAGAAGGTGCTACATCTTCATGATCGTCTTCCAGATCATATACTCTCCCACTGAATTCCTGAGATATGAGCTCCTTTTCTAAGAAGTCTCCATACCTTGCAACAAAAACTTTGTTTTCAGTTGGGTAATAAAAGTAGTAACCCATAGTTTCCTTAGGGTATCCTACGACGATGCACTTCACAGATCTTTGTTGGAGTTTGTCTGCTGAGTCACGTTTAACATACGCCTCACAACCCCAGACCTTTAGATAAGACAAGTTAGGAGCTTTTCCAGTCCATAACTCATATGGAGTCTTATCCACCTTCTTTGTTGGAACCATATTCAGAATGCGAACCGCAGATTCCAAGGCATAATCCCAAAACGAGTAAGGAAGAGTTGTTAGATTAAACATAGATCGTATCATGTCTTGCAATGTACGATTCCTTCTCTCAGATACACCATTTTGTTGTGGATTATATGGAGAAGTAAGGTGCTGGACAATTCCCTCCTTTGCTAAGTAATATATAAACTCTTGACTCAGGTATTCACCACCTCTATCGGATCGAAGAGCTTTAATCTTCTTTCCAAGTTGCAACTCTACTTCTGCTTTAAACACTTTGAATGTTTCAAACACCTCATGTTTATGTTTAAGTAAATAAACATAACCATAACGGCTGTAATCATCCGTAAATGTTAAGAAGTAACTAGCACCTCTCTTTGACACATGTCTAAGTGGTCCACACACATCTGTGTGAATTAGACCAAGTAGATCATTAGCCCTTTCAATCCTATTTTTAAAGGGTTTCTTTGTCATCTTCCCAGCAATGCAAGATTCGCACTTATCAAATGATTCATCATTGATCTTTTCTAAAAGCCCATCATGTTGCAGCTTTTTCATGCGATCTTTGCTAATGTGAGCAAGTCGACAATGCCAAAGATAAGACGAATCCAGACCTTTCTTGATTCTCTTATTGTTGATGCTATACATTGAATTATTTTTAACAAAAGCATTATCATTATTATTCATATCAATTTCAAACACACCATTCACAGCAATAACATTAAAATAAAAAACACAATTTAAAGAAACTGAAATTCCATTGCTAGAAACAGTATGATGAAAACCAAGGTTCGACAAACATGAAAATGAAATTACACCTCTAACAATTGACGATGCATAATGACAATTATTTAAAGATAGTACTAAGCCCGAAGGCAACACTAAATCATAAACTCCTATAGCTTCAACTCCTGCATGCGCTCCGTTACCAACGTGCAAGAATTGTTGTCCATAGGCCAGCTTTCTCTCAACTCTAAACCCCTGCAAGTTATTGCAAATATGAATGCCACATCCCGTATCATATACCCATGAATTCAATTTAGGAGTAAGAGTGAATAATTCAATCATAAAGAACGCACCTGATGAACTGGGGTTACCAACTTCATTCCCCTGCTTCTTGAGTTACAAGTCATGAATATAGAGAGAGCAATTGCGCTTCCGATGGCCCTTTTCATGACAATGGTGACAAGCCTGATCCTTCTTGTTTGACGGATTCACCTTGTTCTGCTTAGGCTGATGCTTCTTCACCTTGGGTTGAGGTTGATAGGCCATGACCTGCTTGCCTTTATCACCTTTCCCCTTGCCTTTGTTCACATGCGATTTCTTCTGGATTCTCCCCCCATGAATTGCCAACACTTGCAGGGTAGGAGCCTTGACCTTGGCTGGTAGACTTTTCTCATAATCAACAAGTAGTGCGAGTAATTCTCAGACTGTCTTCCCCGAGCAGTGCATGTTGAAATTCTGCACAAAACCAGCAAAGTCCTTGTTAAGGGCCCTGTTGATCAAGTGCACTTGCACATTCTCAGGGTAACCAAATCCAATTCTGTGAAGCTGATCAAAAGATTCCTTCATCTCAGTCACACAATCTTCAACTGGTTTACCATCACCATGCTTCCAGTTGTGTAGCTTGTCAAGTTCATCATACAATTCAACTGCTGGAGGTTTCTCATAAGACTGCTGAAGTACTTCAAGCATTTCTTTTGGAAAAAAGTACTCAAACTTCTTTTGTAATGGAGCACTCATGCTAGTGAGCATTAAACAAACAACCTCATTAAACTTAGCATGTTTCTCCCTCCATGCCGCCTTAACTGCTTCTGGTTCAGTAACAGCAGGCTCAGCTGGGCATTCATCGGTCAAGTAATTGAGCTTACCGGCCGCCCTCAAGACAATTCTAAGCGAACGGTGCCAATCATTGAAATTCTTTCCAGTCAATTTTTCTCTCTCAAGATGACTCTTGAAAGCAGATCACAGATGGGTTATCGGGTTGAGCCATATCTACAGATAAAAGTTCAAACATTAGTATTTTAGATAATTAATATCTTCAAGAAAATAAAATAC
Source organism: Artemisia argyi (assembly GCA_030686995.1). Lineage (NCBI taxonomy): Eukaryota > Viridiplantae > Streptophyta > Magnoliopsida > Asterales > Asteraceae > Artemisia > Artemisia argyi. The sequence continues at coordinate 150,438,603 of CM060698.1, forward strand.
CCATAGGCTATATTCATATAACCACCAAAATTTTCTTGAAAACCTAGGATCCAACTTTACATAGTTCAACCACATCAGTTGATCTGCTAGTGGTGAAAGTATAAAAGATGGTAATCTGTCGAACAATAATTGGCAAACGAGATTTCCAATTCCTAGATCATTAAGGGATTTACATCAAATTGATTCATCAATTTGCCTTGTAAGCATGTTTCATCTCATCTCATGCCTTTAAGTTCTAGGTCACACGCACAACTTAATTAAGTCGTCTACCTTAGAAACTGTAAAATTACAATTATGGTCTCACGCGCTAAAAGAATTTTACATTGTTATAGTAATTTAGCCTAGGTCTCACGTTTACTAAATTAAAATTCCAAGTGTTCCTTATAGATAGATGACATGTAACTTAAATTATAAGGGTATTCAATTTTGATATGTGAATCAAAATATGTATAAAGATGCATGCACTCATCTTTATAGCATAAGTTTTCAAAACCTTTTTATTACCAATTCGTGAAATTAATACACAAAGTTTTACTTGAGGTTTAATAAACTCTAATATGACTTTCTACAATTATGATTTTAAAAGTAATTCATTTAAGACATATTCAAGATTGTGATAACCAAGGCAGACTCTAAGGCTCTTTTCTAAGCCTTCAAATCACGGTTATGAATATCGTCTTAAAAGATTTAATTTTAAAAGTATATTTGTACAAAACATCAATCAAGCAAAAGTTTATGGATTCAATCTCAAAATCATGCAATAAAGTATGAATCTTGCTAGTCTCGCCTTGGAGCGAATTACCGTGCGAAGCGAACCGTTGTTGGCATCTAAGACTCCGCAAGATTCAATCTTTATCACTTTAAGGTTTCACCATTATTAATCTGTATTATTTTCTTTTATGAAAATCACCTTTTTATTGCTTACAACTAGTCCAACAATTAAGAAACAATAAAAAGACAAGTAATTTAAAGAAAAACATAACAATTAATAATAATTAAAGTGAAACAATTGGCCACATGCAAACCTTGTTGAAAAGATCCTAATAAAATCAATTCTAGGTATAATCATGCATGTAATCAACTAAGGCCTTCTCCTCTTAATGGAGGAGAGCCACATGCATAGACGAATCAATTGCGTAGGCCAAAGTTGATATACACACCACATAGCATATAAATTGATTTTAATATATATGAATTGGAGTCTTCCCCAATTTTAGATCTATATAAAACATGTGACAAATTAAATCAAACAACAAGATCCATGACTAACATGCATGTTTCGTCATGGATTAAACCTAACAATTAGCACATAGGTCACAAGTACGTTCACATAACCAGTTAAAGACCTAGGGTTTCTAGTGATTACAAATAAATCAAGTTAAACCACAAACCCTAATTAGGGTTTTATGTGGAAATCGACCCCCCCCCCCCCCAAAAAAAAAATTAGGGTTAGGGTTTAAATAAATTTTTTTTAAATAAAACCCTAGATCAAAAACATGTATCTAAAATAATTAAAGATTCGATTTTTATTACGTTTTAGTAATCAATTACATGTTATACATGGCTCGTGATGCCACTGTTAGAATTTGACAATCAAAGTACACGTATGCGGAAGCTAGGATCAAGTATAACACATATAAAGATTAACTAAAACATAAATAGGAACGTACCCGATGCACTTCAATAAACCTTGAATCTTGTGTAAATTAGATCAATGATAAACCCCTTACCGTTTTATTTATCGATCTCTTGATAATTACTATAGTGAGTAATTACCTCGTTCTTGTACACACAAACTAATACCGAATTAAAGTAATTGCAAGATTAAACACAAGATTGATTTTTTGTTATCAAAAAATTCGATCCAAACCCTTAGGGTTTAGGTTCGATCGGCCAAGGAGAAAACAAGAGGGAAAACCAAACTTAGGGTATTGTGTGTGCACAAAAGGTGTGAATGAATGACCCCTAGATTTGTTTATATACTAGATGTAACTTGGTGACCAAGAAAGAAGCATGGGTCGATCCCCTTGGGCTAGGGTCGACCGGCCATGCACCCCTCAAGGGGTTTCCGGATCCTTCTTGTCTTTCAAATTACATTCTAGTCCCTTTCCTTATTATTTAACGATAGTTAGTCCATACGTTTAATCACTAACGATCATTAGTCCTTTTACTTGTGTTATTAATAAATATACATAACAATTAATATTTATTAATCTTTAATTCTCGTTTGTAATGTGTGCAATCCCGAGGTCTCGGGTTCGATACTAGTCATTTACATATTAATATTTATACGTAACTTTTAACAGTTTAGTGAGTCTGATAATTTTGACTATTTGTTTATATCTAGAGTCCAACCCATTTAACGCATAGTCACCAAAATGTTTTCTTAATTCGTCCCAATAAAATTCCTTAACCAGTCCCTCATACTTTGGATTTGAGAAAAATAAGCATTGATTGAAATGTTACCGATTTTGATAGAATGGAGTTTGTTATCTAGTGTGATGGCATGAGCATCTTCATTGTCATGAAACAACTCCTTGAGATGATCCTATAAATCCTTAGCAGTACCTGTAGTAGTCACAACTTGATCTTGAAGTGATTCCGAGCACGTACCTAACATCCATACCTTGACAAGATCATCAAGACAACTCTATTATTGATCCCTAAACTACACGAAGCACTTTAGTATGTTTCTTTAGACCAAGAGCCCCTAGATGAGTTTTGAAGAAAGAGTTCCAAAAGTTATAATTCTTATTTTCTAGGTTAAGTTTCACATTTACATTAGAGATACTTGTGACTCCGATTGGGATTAATTTGTCAGATGAAAAAGTAGGATGGGTGATAGGAAGAGGAGGATTTTAGTCACCTGCCATGGGATGACTTTAGAATTATGGTTTAGATGTTTTACAGAGGGTTGTGTAGGGGAGAAGAAGAAAAATGTAAGATTTAGGATATAATTTAGAATATGATCAATTTGCTCTTGATAACATATTGAATTGTAATTTTAGCTTGTCTATTAATTAACACATCATCAAAATATATGATCCATGAGGATTATTTTAGATCAAATCATAAATCGGGCTAGACCTATCAACTAATAACAAAACCCAATGGACCGACCATAATAATAAACATCTAACACTATGTACTCCTAACTATTTCAGACACTTTTTTGAACTATCTATTATTCCTAAGTCTAAGTATCTATGTGCGTTCATATGTAACTATATTAAACACACAATTACGTGCATGTCTGCAAGGCCGTCCTTGAATTTTTCAAAATTTTGAGGGCAATGGACGAAATTAAATAATGAAGCCTATAAAAAAGGGAATGTTCTATATAAAATGTCAGCGTTTATAAGATATAGTGCAATTAATTATCTAAACGTACAACATATTATTTATTTAAGATATTTTTCATCTATAGTATGTTTTTCTTCGTGAAAACATGTTTACAAATGCATATAATTGTTAACTGGACAAATTTTGAAGTTTTTAAAATTCTGAGTGTAAATGTATGAGTTTTGACATATTATGGAGTTTTGTAAAATTCAACAATTCAATACTGTATAAAGTATTTTTATTTTGCTTTCTCGAAGCAAATTTTTGTTTCTTCTATTTTATTATGTTTGCACATGCTGCAAGAAAACATTATTGATGATGCATGACAGCTTGTCCGGCTGCTATCACGAATAAGATGAAAATTGCTTTTTTGTTAAAGGAAAAGTGAAAGTTTAATTTTGAAGAATAATTGTTGGAAGACTGTGGGACAAAAAACGAACTATCTGTTGATTGAAGTTAAACTTACAAGACTTTAATTTTCAAAGTTACCGCTTAGAAAATTTACACTAAATACCGTAACTAACAGTTCTACTATACTATACTTATTTTATTTGATTAGTAAGACAGTTTACATGTACTCATACCTTAATTTCTACAACATGCTACAATAATTTTTTTAAGCTTACTCCAAATCTATGCAGATGTACGTCAATCTCCTTATTTTCTGTTTTCATATTCTTTTATTAATGATGTATGATGTATGATTTTAAACAGGCATAAGATTATATAAGTTGATAACGTAATTAACCCTTAAGACTTAAGTATTCTGGTATATATAGTCAATACATTAAATTTTAAAGTACTCTTTTTCGTTATCTTAACCAATGCAGTTATACGTGTTGGCCCAGTTTATTGAATGGGTAGTTGCGATGAAACTCACTCGAACACACCATATTTTTTTTTGAAGTGGTCATTGATGTCGCCATAACGACTAATTAACATTAATTTTACTAGTTATAATACCTGTGCACGCACAGGGTTTTTAAAATTATTTTTGATTATATATTATTATCGATTAAAAAATGAATCACTTAACATGTTTCAAATGATTTTACTTGGTGGACTAAAAATAAAAAACCACATGTATATATGTTATAATCTACTTATTATTTTAGGAGAATGTTTATTAAAAATAATATTTTATTATTCAAGCAAAATCACATGATGATACTTGACTTGCATAAGATGTTAGCGATATATGCTTTTAGTTTTGCTAACCTGTGATATCAATTTACGATGTGTTTTGTAATTTTTGTATTTCTTTTACTTATATTTTCGTTAAAATATGTAGCATATTTAGATAGCTTTGAAGATTTATTCATTTATTTGATTATGAATAACCATCATAGCATAATTACCAATGTACATTTTTGTTTGAAAAATTGTATTTTCATAAGTTTGTGTTATTTACTTCTCATGTTTTATCATAAAATTACTAAATTAACATAGATGCTTACACTATAGCTTCTTAATTACATAAAGAGAAAAAAAAAAGATGTAATGGTAGAATACGTTTATGTATAACGTATAAGAATAACTTTTCTCTAAGACCGAACTATATAAGGAAATTATTATTACTTGCATAGGTAAATTATAAATGCATGAAAAAAGGGCAAAGAGTACATTCGCAAGTCATTTAGGATTTTTTGAATGTTTAACGACCTTTCACTTTAGTGCAACTTTCTTCACAATTAGCCTAAATCATCAAGGTAAAAGACACCCATATTTTAGACCGTTGGTTGACACCAATAGTGTTATCAATGATAGCAAACACCTGCTAAGTTTCATTAACTCATTCAAAAATACATTCTAAGAATTTCTACCATAAAAATCCTCATATAGGCACTAAAACACATCTTTGGTACATTAAAATACATTCATGTATTATCTAAATCAGCAACTCAACTTAATTATACATTCATACCTTGAGAAGGTGTAGAAAAATCATTCCACGATAATCATGTGTTGATACTTAATCCTCCTCTAAAAAACGCGCACAACAAATTGCTTTACATTTTAGTGTGTGCGATAAGATTATAAAACTGCAAACACCACTAACATGTTGCATTATAGTGAGGATAACGACAAAGTTAGTCCTAACATCAAATAAGAAAACTTCATATTAGAACTAAAGGGGTGTTTGGTTATGAATATTAAAGGTGCTTATTTGCCTATTCAATTACTATAACACAATAAGTTTATGATAAAACTTTAAGCTTTTTTTAGAAGCTTAATAAAAAACCCCGGAACTCACAACTAATTTTATCATAGCTTAGTGTGTTTTTAAAACTATCAGCTAGATAAGGCATACGTCAAAGTTCTGTTGATGTCTCTTTCGGATTCTATTCAGAAGCAAAAAAAAGTTAACACATAAATCATAAGTATAGAAGAATGGTTGTATCTCACATACGTGATTACCAACTCAATAACATTATCACAGTATAGTAACGTAATAACCTGATTTAAAACTATATATACTTGCTTAATAATTCCCATGTACATACTTTTAATTCCTTTACAACAGCCAACTATTTTTTTTTTATTTAATTATTTTTTAATTATTTTTTTTGTTGAAACATAACATCAATGAATAAAGTTAGGTTATCACCTACGTAGTTTTTCTTTTTTTAATTAAGGATTATGATGCATGCATTTTTTTTTTTTTTTTTTTTTTTTTTTTTTTTTTTTTAATAATTTAAGGAGAACACCTTCTAAATTAAACAACGACTATCTAACCCATTTTTTTTTTTTTTTTTTTTTTTTTTTTTGTTTTTGTTTTTAATAATTAGCGTTGTATAACGTTTTTAACTGACATACATGATGAGGTTGATGTTGATGTTGTTGTTTAACTTTAACTATTGCTATCATGTTGTACAAAATGTGCGAGTTTAGTAGCACATAATGAGCATTGATAAAGTTAAAAGATGCTCTATAAAGTTTTTAAAATGTTTTTATGGATATCATATATAAATTTCAAATAACAATTTCATGAGTCGTTGTTATAAGTTGAATCGCATATATTTATTTTCATATCACACTAACTCTTGCTTACCATTTGATATTTACATTCCCGTTACTAATAATTTAGATGTATTTAATATTCAAACCAGTGTACATATAAATTAAACTTTTAAATAGAATAGCATGTGTCCTTATTTATAAAAATATTTTAGAAAAGTCTAAAACTAACATTAGTTTAAAAATTATTTACCATGTATTAAAACTAATTCGTATATTTATCAAATTTTGTGATTTTAATGGTGAAAGTCTAAAAACTAATACTAATACTTATGTAATTTTAAACAAAGTTAATATTATGAAGTATAGGGGGTATAAAGTATAAGGGGTTATTTGTTTTTTTTCTAAATTTGTTAAAAAACATGGAAACTTGTAATTTTACACTTAGCTCTATATAATTTATTCAAAATTCAACCACCAATGTTTTATTAATTACTTTCTCTTTTTTTAAGTTTTTGTTTTTATAAATTTGACACCTATATTTTTATGTTTTTTTTCTTAACCAAATTTCTCTACCAAATTTATTAAGGTTGATTAAAATCAATTTAATTTTGACTTTCTATTGACCAATCATTTTGCACGATTTCGCTTACATGGCTAAATCGAGCTCTCCTATTGGTCTAATTTTTTTTCTCAATAAGAAGGGTTTTATAAAAACACTCCGAAATAATGTAATTCTTTTATTATATAAAAGATTTCTACAAATTACAAACTAGCAATTCATTTGACAGCAGGTGCAATTAGTGCTCTAAACATATCGAACGAACACGAACAAAGCCTTATTCATGTTCGTTCATTTAATTTTAACCGTACAAATAAACAGACACGAACGCTTAAGCGAACAAATTTTGTTGTTCATTTTCGTTTATTAAGAAAATGAGTTGTTTATGTTCGTTCATTAAGCGCTAAACGAACACTAAATGAATATAAATGATCGAACATAAATTAAAATAGACAAACAAACATAAACTTTATGTACAATATATTATTTTATAAGTGTTGTTTTGTTTAAAAATCAAATTTAAAATTATACATTTAAAGATATGATATATGAATATAAATAAATAAATGAAAATAAAAGCGAATGTTAACAAACGCATAATCGGACGTTCACGAATATAAATGAACGGATGTAACTTTTGTTCATTTTCGTTCATTTAAATAAATGAACGTAAAATATTGTTCATGTTCGTTCATTTAATAAATAACCAAACATAAACGAACTTTTTATCGAACGGTTCATGAAATGTTCATTGAACATTCAGTTCGTTTACAGCCCTAGGTGCAATGCATATTTCTATGTGTATATTTTTCATTGGTAGAAAATACGGAGTATATTTTATTTAAGCCGAAAAAAGATCATTAATAAAGTTTCGTTAACAATTTATAATAGTATACCAGCAAAAATCATTTCGCCTAATAGTTTGTGAGTGACTGTCAATAAAAAGATTGTACGTATAGTCGTATAGCCCAGTTGGTTACCAAGGTTTCATTAAGGTGATTTGGGAAAGGGATGATTTGCTAGGGGAGGTCTCAAGTTTAAGTCCCATCCGGGACTTTTAGCTCTTAAAAAAAAAAAAAAAAAAAAAAATTATTGAACGGGATTAAGCCTGTGGGGTTTGCTTTCAATTTACAGGATTGATCTCGTGATAATATTATTGTGGATAGGGGTCTATAAGACTATTTGCATTAATATTTTTTCTCTCGTTCATTGCCCTTAACCGTTGCCACCTTGGCCCATTGTGGTGGCCTAAAAAAGGGAGATCGATCAATATTGAAAGCAGGAAGTATTTATGGATGCTTGTGTAGTAATCCACAAGCAACACCACATGTAGATCCTTCTTGCCACTTGCTAATGTGCATTTGTTGAGTAAATGTGTTAATGGTTCCATTAATAAGTTAAAACTATTATATTGGCGTAGTTGGGCGAATGGAGAACTTTGCGAAAACTTATATGATAACTATATAAGATGATCATTATGCCAACTATTGAATCGAAAGTATTTTGATGATTTATGTTAAATTTAAACAAATATTTACAATATAAAATTGTACAACAGTAACAATTTTTGTTGCAAATAAGTTTTGAGGCACCATAAAATATATAACAAGATATATATATTTTGAGGCCCCTAAAAATTTTAGACTCATTAGTACACCTCGCACACTCTCATATACGACTCTGGTTAAAACTTAATTACCATAAATATAATCATTGTTAATGTTAGCATACCTAGTTACATATCACACACTTATATATGGTAAAGTTAAAATAAAAAGACAAATATCTATAAAAAGGATAAAAAATATATATATTTTTTTTAAATTTTCTCAAAAAATTTTTGAAAATTTCTAGAAGATCGGGCTATTTTGGTGTATAAAAAAGTTGTGAAGGAAGTTTTTTTAAAAGTGGATAATTTTTTTGAAAACAAATTATGAAAAAAAAATTTTGTGCATTAACTCGCTTTTTGTGCATAAAATATTTGACTTTGGACCCAACTTTTTTTGACCTTTTACATCAAAATTTGATTGCGGATTGCACTATAACAAGTTAAAATGTTTATGCATCAAAATTTCGTTTATCATGCATTGAAAAAACGTATAAAACTAAAAATTATAAAAACTTCTATCACAACCTTTTAATCCATCAATATATCCGATCTTATGGAATTTTTAAGAATTTTTTCGAGAATCTAAAAAAAAAAAAAAAAAAAGATTTAGATCATTTTTACGAATATTTGTCTTTTTATTTGATCTCTTCCCTTCCCCTCATTAGTTAAATCCTTTTTTATAATAATTTAAATGAATAATGGACAAATTGACATAGTAGAAATTTTAAAAACAATCAAGAGCGTTATCTCAATTACGTTAATTAAACCATTTGATTAACTTTCTTCTTTATCTTACAATGACACTATATTAAATTATATATTGTTTTTTGTTTACAACTACTAATATAAACATATGTATGAAAAACCATATAGCTGTTTTAGTGAGTTAACATACCAAATTACGTTCACAAGTATATAAGAGATCAATATAAATACACTCAAAAAAGTTGAGTTTTCTCTAGCGTATATGCGTGGGATCATAACATATTTTATTTTATTTTATTATATATATATATTTTTTTGCGCGCGCACATATTATGCAAGTCCCTATTACCAAACCACGCGTATGTACGAATTGCGCATTTTTAACCTTTATTTACTTTGATCCCTTTACACTCATGCAAACTAGCTTATCTTCTAAGAATCAGGGGCGCAGCTTCTGGGGGGGGGCGGGGCGGGGGATGTAGGGGTATATAGTTTTCGTGTATAAAAATTTCGGTATTTTCGGTTTCGCCCCCCCCCCCCCCCCCCCAATTTAATTCGGTTTCGACCCCCCATAGTGTTAGGAAAAAAAAAAATTAGATCCCGACCCTCACTCGAAATTTTCAAGCTTCGCCCCTGCTAATAATGAAATATATGATAATAAACTGTGTGTTAATTTTCAGCCTGTATTGGAATATGATCACATGTAACTCATGCATGGTATACATATAGCTAGGTGAGTTTCTTAGAAGTTCATATGAGATGATTTATGTTGCCAACAAAAAAAAAAAAAAAAAAAAAATTATAATAAAAAAAAATTATGTTTACTACTAATTAAATGTCTAACTAGTCTCGACCACTTAAACTTGGATGGTGAGTCTAATTAATTTTGCTTTAAATGTTTATTTATTAAATATAAAGGTACTTAGTTAAGTTCTTGCATACACTATATATACGATATGATCGAGCTGAGTTTCAAGAATCTATAAACAAAAAGTGGGAGAAGAAATGAAAGGGGTTTGCTTTATTTTTTGTGTTTTGGCGATTCTTAGTTCGGTTCGAGGTGATTTGAAGATGGGGTTTTACTCGAATTCATGCCCGAATGCTGAGAAGATTGTGCAAGATTATGTGAATCAACATATCCCGAAAGCTCCATTGCTTGCAGCTGCTCTTATCAGAATGCATTTCCATGATTGTTTCGTCAGGGTTAGTATTATTTTTCAGTTTCTTTTTGTGTCAAAAAGTTTTACTAGTAGTTCCTCCATGATCAACTGGCTAGAGCCGGGAAAGTGTTGCTTTGAATTGAAGAATACTCGATCGTACAACATGCATGGCAATCTCATTTCCACGAAGCTTTATATTGCTTCAATTGTGACTGTATAGTTATTTACGCTCTATATTTAGTTATTTACGTTCTATATTTACTTATAATATATTGACTGAGGAATTAGAACACATATATCTAAGACCACTCTCACATTTTTTAGGGGTTTTTTTTAACATGTAAAACAACCTTAGAGCTTATTTAATTACGCGACTTAAAAGGGTCCCAAAACAAAAATTGGCAATATTTCTTACGTACCCAGGCATTGTACGATGGCCCTTGAGATCTAGATTTATAACCCTCCTGTCCAAGTTCAACGAGTTGAGAGTCTATCAAGACATGCATAGCCATACCATGTGTGACGTGTCTGTATGTTAACCCTAAAGGAGGCTACTTAACTGATCACATTCTGTCCTATGTCTTACTAAACTGCGTCAAGCCCATGCATGTTCTGAATTAAGACCGTGCCGTTTTTAAAAAATCCAACTTCCAGCCATGAACGCGCGACTTTGACCTGTTTAACATATCCAGATTTTAATTGTTACTAGTCTATTGAATCTTGTTGTTTGAATATCCGAACAGTCTCGTTTTTAAAGGATCGACCAACAAGCTATGAAATACATGTCTAGGATGTACTAGAAATATCTTATATAAATATTTTACCCTGAAAATATAACATGATCGCACCTTATACTAAGTTAAGTTGCTGTTTTTAATAGGGTTGTGATGCATCAATCCTATTGAATGTCACTCCAACTTCAGGGAATCAAACAGAAAAAGGGGCAATTCCAAATCAGACGATATTAGGGTTTGAGGTCATAGATAAACTGAAGAGTTTAGTTGAAGCAGAATGCCCTGGTGTTGTTTCTTGTGCTGATATTATTACTCTTGCTGCTAGAGACTCCATTGTTAAAATTGTAAGAATTTATGGTTTCATTATAAACAAAACTGCGTATAATTAATTGAAGACATTCTTCTTAAAGGCTGTTAATAATGGTTTTGCTTTCATTGAAGGGAGGTCCTTTTTGGAAAGTGCCAACGGGTCGAAGAGATGGACTTATATCTATCGCATTCGAGACATTTACTCAAATCCCGGCTCCATTTAACAACATCACTACCCTTCAACAAAGTTTCGCAAATAAAGGTCTTAATCTGAAGGATCTTGTAGTACTTTCTGGTACGTTATTTTTGACTTTTGATGAAATATGATGCATCTTGTCTTGGCATAATTTGTTAAGAACGGGGCATAAACTATTTTTTCCTAATCCAAAAGCCTTCTCTGATCATATGGCAAGCCAATCAATGTACATGATTAACTTTAATAACGTCCAATGATATGTTCTTGACTTAAACAAAATTGAACTCGTGAAGTAGTATAAAATGAGCCAAACTATAGCCTAGATTAGAATTTGCATTACGACTTCGATTATGTTATTAAAACAAGGGAATTTAAATTCATTTGTATAGTTTTTGCTCTGTTTGTAACTATCCAAAATGGAGTCTAACAGACAAGTTCACATAGCAATCCTTTGATTCTTCTAAATGTAAATGTATTTTGTTATTTTAGGTGTTCATACAATTGGAGTTTCACATTGTTCTTCATTCTCAAACCGACTATATAATTTCACGGGTAGGGGCGATCAAGACCCTACATTAGATAGTGAATATGCCGACAATCTCAGATCAAGAAAATGCAAGACACCGAACGACAATACTACACTAGTTGAAATGGATCCAGGGAGTAGTAAGACATTTGATCTTAGCTACTACACATTATTGCTAAAACGTAGGGGATTGTTCCAGTCGGATTCAGCCTTGACTAAAAATGCTACCACATTAAAATACATAAACAAGATTCTTAAAGGATCGCTCAAGAAATTTTACAAGGAGTTTGCATTATCGATGGAGAAAATGGGTCGTATTGAAGTTAAAACCGGAAGCGCTGGTGAAATTCGAAGGAATTGTGCTCTTGTAAACAGCTAAGAATGTGAAGTTTGTCGATCATGTCATATTTGTTTTGGTCGATCATTTCATATTTGAATTTTATTGTGGTGTTTTCAGGGTTTATTTTTATTTTTATTTTATTTATTTATATAAATTTTTTCTTGTGTTTGAGACATACACAAGAATGTTGTTTTGATGTTCTATTAATTTTGAAATGGTGTCATGCTATATTCATCCTCGTTGTACTCTTTTAGTTTACTAGTAACTTATTTGCACTGAAAATATATGAAATGCCGATACATACAAAACACTATCAAACACTCGTAAGTTAGATAATTAGAAATTTCGTTTCCAGTTTCGATAATTCACCAAGATCCAATTTTCAACAAATTGTGGTTAACTTTTTTTAATAACAAATCATTTTTAGTGGTTACATTTACGTACTTAATAATACCATCTTAATTAAATCTTGAAATATCAGTTTCATCAAACTTTATTGAGATACATAATATAAGGTTTTTTTATGCTTGAGCTGAGCAAAAAGTTTAACAAAATCATGTTATCCTTTTATCCCGATTTGGTCATCTTTTATTTATTTTATTTTATTTTATTTATTTATTTTTTAGATAGATTATAGTTATGCAAATAGTATGGCTCATTAAATATGTAACTATGTGAATTTGTTTGGGTCGGCCCAGCTACATTATAGGCGGTGTTTTTCTAAAAGAATTACTGTAGTATGTGAAGCCTTATACTGTACAACATCGGCTCATGTTATTTTTTAATTACCTACTTACTGAGTGATAAATTCAAGACTAAATTACACCGTTCGTCCTTGTGATTTACGTTGACCAACAAGTTTCATCCTTTGACCAAAAAATGTTTACCATCCATCCTTAATTGGCAAACGTTATGTAGCGTTAGTCCCTCCCTCTAACGGGGCCACTAACGCTCGTTAACTCTTGTAAACCATAAGGGTATATTCGTCATTTCGCATGAATAAGGACTAATGGTGCAAGGACGAACGGTGTAGTTTCCACTTTTTTCAGGTTTTAAACGATTTCGTCCGTTTTTTTTTACGTTTTTGTCATTTTTTTATGTTTTTGCCCATTTTTTTACGTTTTCGTCCGTTTTAGTTTGTTTTTTTAAGTTTTCGTCCATTTTTTTTACGTATTCATCCGTTTTTTTTTACGTTTTTTTTCCATTTCTTTTACGTTTTCGCCCATTTTTTTTTACGTTTTCGCCCATTTTTTTACATTTTCGTCTATTTTTTTACGTTTTCGTCTATTTTTTTTTACGTTTTCGTCTATTTTTTTACGTTTTCATCCGTTTTTTTACGTTTTTGTCCATTTTTTTACGTTTTCGCCCATTTTTTTACGTTTTCGTCCGTTTTCGTCTATTTTTTGACGTTTTCATCTATTTTTTTACGCCTTCATCAGTTTTTTTTACGTTTTCGTCCGTTTTTTACGTTTTCATCCGTTTTTTTTACGTTTTTGTCCATTTTTCTTACGTTTTTATCCATTCTTATCCACTTTCATCCTTTTTTTACGTTCTAATCCTTTTTTTTTACTTTTTCATCCGTTTTTTTATTTTTTCGTCTGTTTTTTTACGTTTTCGTCTATTTTTTTAGATATTCATCAGTTTTTTTTTGTTTTTGTCCGTTTTTTACGTTTTCGCCCATTTTTTTTTATTTTTGTCCGTTTTCGTTTATTTTTTTGTGTTTTCATCTATTTTTTTACGTCTTCATCAATTTTTTTACGTTTTCGTCCGTTTTTTACGTTTTCGCCCTTTTTTTTTACGTTTTTATCCATTCTTATCCACTTTAATTTGGTGTAATTTCCACTTTTTTCAGTTTTTAAATGATTTCATCCGTTTTTTACGTTTTTGTTCGTTTTTTTTACGTTTTCATCCGTTTTTTTTACGTTTTTGTCCATTTTTTTTTACGTTTTCGCCCATTTTTTTTACGTTTTCGTCTATTTTTTTACGTTTTCATCTATTTTTTTACGTCTTCATCCGTTTTTTTTTACGTTTTCGTCCGTTTTTTACGTTTTCGTCCATTTTTTTTACGTTTTTGTCCATTTTTCTTACGTTTTTATCCATTCTTATCCACTTTCATCCTTTTTTTACGTTTTAATCCTTATTTTTTTAAACTTTTTCATCCGTTTTTTTTATATTTTCGTCTGTTTTTTACGTTTTCGTCTGTTTTTTTTACTTTTTCGTCCATCTTTTTAGGTTTTCACCATCTTTTTACGTTTTTGTCTGTTTTTATACGTTTTCATTCAATTTATACGTTTTTACCCTTTTTCATATGTTTTTGTTTTTTTTTTATGTTTTTGTCCTTTTTTTACATTTTCGTCTGTTCTTTTTTACTTTTCATATGTTTTTTACGTTTTCGTATGCTTTTTTACGTTTTCGTATGTTTTTTTTACTTTTTCGTTTGTTTTTTTTACGTTTTCGCCCGTTTTTTTTTACATTTTTGTCCATTTTTCTTACTTTTTTTACGTTTTCGTCTGTTTTTTTTAACTTTTAGTCCATAAAAAGATGGACGAAAAAGTAAAAAAAACAGACGAAAACGTAAAAAAAATGAGCGAAAACGTAAAAAAACGGACAAAAACGTAAAAAAACAAACGAAAACGTAAAAAAAACAGACGAAAACGTAAAAAAATTGGCGAAAACGTAAAAAAAAGGGACAAAAACATAAAAAAACGAACAAAAACGTAACAAAATGGACGAAATCATTTAAAAACTGAAAAAGTGGATATTACACCAAATTAAAGTGGATAAGAATGGATAAAAACTTAAAAAAACGGGCGAAAACGTAAAAAACGGACGAAAACGTAAAAAAACGGATGAAGACATAAAAAAATAGATAAAAACGTAAAAATATAAACGAAAAAGGACGAAAATAAAAAAAATGGGCGAAAACATAAAAAACGGACAAAAACAAAAAAAAACGGATGAATACGTAAAAAAATATACGAAAACATAAAAAAACGGATGAAAAAGTAAAAACAAAAAGTATTAAAACGTAAAAAAAGGATGAAAGTGGATAAGAATGGATAAAAACGTAAGAAAAATGGACAAAAACAAAAAAAACGGACGAAAACGTAATAAATGGACGAAAAAGTAGATGAAAACGTAAAAAAAAATAGATGAAAACATAAAAAAAATGGGCGAAAACGTAAAAAAATGGACAAAAACGTAAAAAAAACGGATGAAAACGTAAAAAAATAGACGAAAACGGACGAAAACATAAAAAAAATGGGCGAAAACGTAAAAAAAAAAACGGATGAATACGTAAAAAAAAATAGACGAAAACTTAAAAAAACAGACGAAAACGGACGAAAACGTAAAAAAATGAGCGAAAACGTAAAAAAATAACAAAAACGTAAAAAAAAACGGACGAAAACGTAAAAAACCGGACGAAATCGTTTTAAACCTGAAAAAAGTGGAAACTACACCGTTCGTCCTTGCACCATTAGTCCTTATTCATGCGAAATGACGAATATACCCTTATGGTTTACAAGAGTT
This sequence comes from Artemisia argyi, assembly GCA_030686995.1. Taxonomy (NCBI): domain Eukaryota; kingdom Viridiplantae; phylum Streptophyta; class Magnoliopsida; order Asterales; family Asteraceae; genus Artemisia; species Artemisia argyi. Next base: position 150,454,575 of record CM060698.1, read on the forward strand.
AACGAGCGTTAGTGGCCCCGTTAGAGGGAGGGACTAACGCTACATAACGTTTGCCAATTAAGGATGGATGGTAAACGTTTTTTGGTCAAAGGACGAAACTTGTTGGTCAACATAAATGGTGAGTGCTTATTCACTCACTATTATATGGCCAAAAACCGACCCAAAACGACTATTTGAGCTAACAAATGCCAAGAAAACACTTGTTTTCATGATTGTGATGTGCAGGTACGGATATTTATAAAAATGGACAAAACAAAGCAAAAACCCGGCAAAACGGGCACGAGAGTGGAAAAGGAATAAAGAGCAGAGGCCGGGAAGCATTTTTCAAATCCTGATCATTATTTGAGCTCGAAGTGTCTAAATAAACCTTGAAGAATCATCAATTGGCAAGAAAAGTCCCTGGAATATTATTTTGGAGATTGGCAGATTTTACCTTTGAAGTTTGAGTAATTACATAAGTGGTCCTTGAATTTCAAAAGCTGAAATTTCAACAAGTCTTGGTCCAAATTTCATTATCCAATCCATTTCTACTCTTAAGTCCAATAAATAAATATCAAGCCCACACCCAATGTTTAACCCGAGCCCAAATCCATCTTTCGGTCAACTGGTCAAAGTAAAAAAATAATAAATAAACTCACTCACTCATTCCCGCCCCCCAATTTCACCCTCACCCAGAATCCACTATTCATGGAACAGTAAACCAAGAACCCTAGAATTACCCCATCCTTAATTACCATAATTAAGGGTAATTGGGTCATTTTAAAAGGCTTCTAGAAGATGTCAGAGTATGTCAGGACTTGTCAGCAGTCAAGAAACACAATAAGGGACAAGTGGCAGGCTACAATTGGCTTGGACGCGTCACAAAACTCGATCAAAGGGCTATTATGAATTGGGGCAAGGATTGTAATGATCAAACGGTTCTCAGAGGCTATCAACAAACACAACCTCACACGGATTGCCAACATGGCAATCCGTGAGCTCCTACCTCTCACCTCCTATAAATAGATGTTAGGTTAGCTTAGTTTAGTGTGGAGCTTCGAATAGCGAAGCTCTGCCAAAATCTTTTCTCAAATTGTAATTGCTTTAAAATTCAGTTGTAATAGTTTTACTTTAAATGAATTTCATTTTCAGTCAATCATTTTCATTAAATTGTTGCTATTGCTTATTTTTAATTTCAGCTTATTATTGTTCAAAACTAGTTTTAGCTTAGTTATCTTTAACTCTCAGCTTTCATTTTAGTTTGTTAAACATTTGAATCAAGATTTGGTTACTTATCAAGTTTCATAGAAAGGTAAGGTTTAGTTAACTGTGGTAGAAGGATGGTTGCTGTGGTGTGGATAGACTGATACAGAAAGATACGAATTCAGCCTATCCTAGAGATAGGCGTCTTTGGAACCTCTCTATTTTGAGCTGAGAGGAGGAATTTGTAAGTCTTTTACTCATTAGTTTAATCAGTTGGTTTTAGTAATTGAATTGCTGAGTTTTTAGTTGATTTAATCTGTATTTGATTGCTAGATCATTAGAATAGAGTAGTAGATAACTTGTTTACTAGTTGCATCATTCTGAGTGGATTTATAGTTGTTGAATTACTGTCATAGCTGTGGTATTATTTTCATTTCATTTCTGTTAGAATTCTGTGTTGATTGTGGTTATTCTACTGTCTCATTAGTGACATAGGTCTGTTTTTGATTGTTATTTGTGGTAATTAGTGGTTAATTCCAGCTGCTGTAGTGATAAGTAGGATATATAGGGGTGTTTGGTTTAACTAGATTTAGAATGAAGAAGTTGGTTATTTGCTGAATTTGTGGATCACTTAAGTTTCATGTAGGATATAAAAGTATTTTAGCTCATTAAATCAGTATCTCATAACATTAGATAGTCAAACTTAGATTTAACTTTTCTTTACTGGTTGAATTAGATAAAACAGATAGTGAGTTCTCTGCTGTAGGTATAATTTAGTGTAAGTTAGCTTAATTTAGTTTAAGAATAGCTTAATAATACTAGTAGTAGTAGTAATCAGCATTAGAAATTAGAATTAGTCAAAGTCTTTTTGCAATTAAATAGTCAAAACTTTCTTATATTCAGATTTTGGTCAGATTTTTGAGATAGATTGTAGGACTCAGTTTAAGTTGGAACCATATTTAGCTTGTTGATTTTTATTCTCTGTTAGCTAGTTAATCAATATCTACAAATAGATTTTAGTTCAGAGCTTAACAGCTTATTTGAATTTGGCTTGAAGTTGACTGTGTGGGGGCTTATTACCCCTGCACCACAGTTATGGGTCCTCTTTCATGGCATTTTTTAGGGTAGTAGCTTATAGCTTTAGCCTAAACTTTTTGTTCTTATTTCTTCTCTGATTGGTAGTGTTTGAATTTCCATCATTAGTTTCTTCTTGTCAGCTTTTTAGATTAGCTTATTCTGGTTTGCTTATTGGTAGTGTAGCCTAGATTTCTGTTTTTAATCATAGGCTGCTAGTGTTCTTTTGAGCTTGTTATTGTGTTTTAATGGCTTCTCTGAGTTCATTAGGAGTTAGTTTAGTGTAGTTTATGGTCTGCTTATTCTATTTGCTTATTCTGCTTTGGTTTCTGCTTATTTAGCTTGTATTAGACTGCTTATTGCTTGTTTCTTAGATTTCTGTGCTTATAGCTGTTCATTACTTGGCTTATTTGAGTTCTCAATAGTATAATACATTAGTGATATCAATTTGGTAAAGTTTTGTGGCAAGTGCTTATTAATAAGCACTTGCCATAAGCTGATTTTGGCTTAATAAGCACTTTTGAGCATTTTTATCTTTCCAAAATTTTTCTGCAAGCTCTCTATTATATTTTAGAATTTCTGTTAATTTTTCATAATTTTCTGAGGTCATTTGCTATTTTTCTTATTTTCTTTTAGTTTAAAATCATTTTTAAATCATTTTTAAATTCCAAAAATCCATAAAAAATAGAAAAATGCCCTGAAAAATACAAAAATAGTTTTTAAAATTCTTTTATAATATTCTAGATTTTCTAAAGTAGTTTTCATAATTTTCCCATTATTTTTCTTATTTCCTTTTATTTTTAATTACTTTTTAAATTCTATAAATAGAAAATTAATTCTAGAAAATAAATAAAAACTCAAAAAAATATTTTTCCTTTTCTTAAAATTCTTTTTAATAGTTTTAGATTTTTAGAAAATATTTCCAAGTTCGTAGGATCATTTTTAAATAAACGTTACTTTTAAAAAACGCGTGTGCATTCCCGTTTTCGCGTTTTTAACATTCGTACATACCTAGATTGTAAATTCTTCATATTTCATCATTTCTTATCATAACTTGAATTCCAAAATCATATTTTTCATTTTCCCGCTTTTCACGACACGATTTCGCGATTCGGTTATTCAAGATTCCATTTTACCTTCGCTGGGAAAACGACCCGGGAAATACTTTCACCGGTATTTCTTCGGAATTATTATATACTACAAAAAGACTTTATCAAAATGGCGCCGCTGCCGGGGAAGGTGGACGTGAGTTTTGAATATTCGTGTTGAAAAATCGTGTTGTGTTAAGTTTTCTACTATCTTGTATAAATTTTTTCTAAAAAATATAAAAATTTTAAAATTAAAAACAAAAATAATCTTCTTATCCTCTTATATTTTGATTCTTCTTCTCAAACCCTCTTACGTTTAATTCTAATGGATACGTTTTGTTCTTATTGTGGAGAACCGTTCTTCGGAGGATTGTGTGTGTGGTGTACGTGCGACCAATGTGGTGATAATATTCGTGATGGTGTTTGTTTGAATTGTAATTCTCACACGTATGATCAAAATTCGTTCAACAATCCGTCAAACGTTCCCGATTTTTATACACCACCACCACCTGCGTTTTATTGCTATAATTGTGAAAACCCGTCCGAAGAAGGAGTGCCGTGTGGGCGATGTTTTTGTGATGAATGTGGATACACCGATTGTATGTGCTATGCTCCGAATGCTGATACGTCTTTCGATTACGATCCGAGCTTTAATAATTTTCCTCAAAATGATTTTTATGAGCCAAATTCGTATTACAATGGTGATTCATTTCAAAATACATCGAATTTTGAACATTGTGGGGGATCGTTTGAAAATTCTTATCATGAACCTAATTCTTGTTACGATTCTAATGGTTTTTACCAACCCCCACAAACTTCCGAATTTAATAATCAAATTTTTGAAATCAAATCCATGATGGATGAGTTGAAAGATATGGTTAATCGTATGACATCTAATCCCGAGCCTTATGAGAGATCGATGGAAGAACCTCTTGTTGAAGAAAGAAAATTCCAGTTTTGTGAGTGTTGTTAGTAATTATAAATAAAGTTATATACTACCATAGTTTACTGTTTAAGAGCATCTCTTAAAGCTCCACAACTGTCCAAGAAGGTAGTTGCCGCTTTTAACTAGATCAAATACGATCACTGATTATGACTTGTGGCGTGATGAATTTAATCAAGATAACAACGAGTCAATACAGAAAGTGACACCAAGGGATATAGGCCACTTGCACACCTTTTTTTCTACTACCTAATTTACTTCCCAAATTTAAGGAGTTTGCAAATTAGCTGTAGATTGATAGCGTGTAAATTGTAACTTAAGTATACGTAAGTATTAAAGATATATGCATTGCCATCATTTTTCATGCATCATCGATCTAATGGATGAGTGTACATTATATTTGTTCGATGGAGTGTAAATGTAAGGGTGGGGGAGTGCATCACTCACTCCTCTCCCCTTCACTCACTCATAACCAATCCCCTTGCGCCACATCATTTCTCACTTTTTCCTTCACTCACTTCATTTTTGGAGGCCGCACCTTCACTCATCATTCACTCACTTTTTTCCTCATTAATATCATTGTTTTTGCCTCCCCAACGTCTCTTTTCCTCCTCCCCGCATGCGTGAAATTTTCCCGAAATTTGCCTCCCCGTGCGGGGTTCCCCGCGAGGCGGCGGTGTTCCCGTGCGGGGTTCCACCCTCCCCGCAGGCTTCACTCACCCACTCCCTCTCCTCTTAGAGTTTTGACGAACATACTTTGGAGTTTTGTAAAATTGAACAATTCAATTCAATAACTCATTATTTGAGTTACTATTTTCTACCGGCAATAATGTTTGAATGCTGTTTTTTCAACGTTTGTATACATTGTTTAATCTCAAAATTTGTGGTCGCTATTTACTTGAAATAGATAAAGCTAGTTTTTATTTTATTACAGCTTGCAATATAACATTATTGATGATGTATGACAGCTTGTCCGGCTGCTACGACGAATACGATGAAAACACGAATCATTTTGTTGATTGATTAAAGTTAAAATAACAATATGACTTTTACTTTCAAAGTTACCGGTTAAAAATTTTGAACCGTTAAGTTTACTGAGAGTTGTGTTGTAATTTGGTTCTGTTTTAGAACAAAACAAGCAACTTTCTACATCATGCCAAAATGATTTTTTTTTTACAACGATTACACATTGTATATATTTGTATTATCTTTCTAAATCTAGTTTGCTAACCTAGTATGTTTTTCTCAGTGTTTTGAAAACCGGGTTCGAAATCGATACGGTCGAGTCATCGGGCACCGGGTCAACCGGTTCGACCGCCTGGTCAACCCGGTTTTCAATTTATTATTTTTTTTTGACCGGGTCAACCGGTTCGACCGCCGGGTCAGCCGGGTCAACCTGGGTTTTTATTAGAATATTTTGAAAAAATGAAACCCGGCCGGGTTTCGAGAACCGGGTCACTCAAAACCCGGCGGGTCAAACCGGTTAACCCGGTTTTAGAAACCCAGGTTGTTTTGACCCCTTTTTTCGGCCGGAACCGGTCGAACCGGACCCGGCCGGGTACTTTTTCTAGTTACTGATGTATGACATGCATATATAACAGTATACCCCGTACCGATTAAACATTGTATATTCAGAAAATTTGCTCGATTAGTCAACACATTAATTGATTAAGCATTAGAGTAATGGAAAGTAATGGAACGTTATCTTAACCAATGCAATTATGTTGGCCCAGTTTATTGAATGAGTAGTTGCGATGAAACTACTCTCTAACACGTTACGCGATTGTTTACATGCTGGACCATATCTTTTTTAAGGAAGAAAGTGGTCATTGATGTCGCCATAGGAACTAAATAACATTGATTGCATTTCTTTAAATTGAAAATTCGCAATTCATTTGACTGAGTACATTTGCATTTATCTTTCCATTGTTTGATGTTTATATTTCGCAATAGCGGAAATGTAAAGTTAAGATGGAGTTTTAGAGTACATGTTACTTTTGCCAAGAAAAGATCACCGATTAAGTTTTGTACGTTTCAAACTATTAATAGTAGAGCAATTGCAAACAAGCTTTAAATTTATTTCTAAAATAATGATTTGGATTTTATATATTTCATTAGCGTACATTTTAATTTATTTCTTTCTTTATCTTATCTTGCGGACCACTTGGTGTTATTGGATTACTAATTTCATGAAGATACCATCGATATAAAATCCTGCGGATGCTAGTGTAGTTATCACGCAACGTAACGTACTCCACAAGAGAATGTTTGAACATAAAGTTTCAAATTTGAGAATGTTTGTCAAGTGGTATGTTGGTCGATATTTGGGTATAGTGATGCAATAGGCAAAAAGTGTCATCATGTTACCGAAAATTCCTATAGCATTAGATCTTTAACAGCACCAAAAAACTACTTTATTATACAAATGTGGTGCCATAAGCAAAGTGGTGCCGTTGGGTCCATACATACCCCACAAAATACACAAATTAAATACAACACAAAAAGGAAAAAAAATTAAAAATTAAAAAAAAAATCAATGGCGCTAGCTGGTATTTATCAGCCGAGACTCTTTGGCACCCACCATGGTACGGTGAGCCATTGGAAAATTTGGGCATGTGGTATTGTGGTGTGGCGCCACCCTTTGGCACTACCGTACCTCCCTCTCTTAGTATGGTGTTTTCGTAACAAGAAAACATCTAAAAATAAAATTTCTAATTTGACCACAATACGCGACGAATTATAAGTCCTTATCTTCTATTAGATGTCTCATCACTACTACAAAAAGTGTTTTCTTAAATGGCCTTTTGATAGGGTTCGAGAAAAAACCATATCAAAAAAAAAAAAAAAAAAAAAAAACATTATTTGATATGGTTTCTGAAAACCCACACTAACAAATCATTATTTGCTACAGTTTGTGGGTTTTATTTGGTACGGTTTGTTTAATAATCGTATTAAAGAATATTTTCGGATTTAAGCAATACTAGAAAATTTTCAATTCTTCAACAGATTTCACACATAAAAAGGTTTGCCGGAAAATTCTAGCGACGTAAATCAATTTGTTTACTAACATTATACTGAAAAAGTATCAAATTGTAGAATGTTGGGGTATGTGTTCGTAGGGCCGAGACAGAAGACAAATACCCTACGTTTCCGAAGGGCACTATTACCGAAGAATACATACCAGATGACCACAATAGAGAAAGAACACTCTTTTACCCAATGGTCCGTACCAAGGATCGTATTTGAGCCGTCTAACGTGGATATTACGGAATATTATCCCCCACGTGGACTAATGCCTATCACCTAGGCTAGGCGTAGCTCGGCTCGCCATTTCTATATATTGTTAGGTACAATTGTTGAGTAGTATAAATACCCTAATATATTCAATGTTCAAATAACTTATTCACTATACATTTACTCTCACATTAATTACTTTGCCTTTCGGCTTAGCCCTATAATTACTCCTACGCCTGAGCTTAGTCTTGGGGTCAAATCCAGGGTGAGGCTAACGTGTTTCTTTCATCTGTGTAAGGTGATTGAAGGACATTACTTGTCAAGTCGAGAGGAACCAAAACATGCTCAATTCGAGGAGCCGAAGCGCTGTTATTTACCTTTACAAATTGGCGCCATCAACGAGGCCCATTATTCAATCTATCAGGGCTATAGAATGATAGGTCATACACCAGGTCCAAACCTACAAACTCCGGTCAACCAAAACGGAGGGAGTAGGGAGAACAACTCTAACTCGCCTCATTGAAGGGCACTTGTATGCTCTTCGAACCGTTCTGAAGTAGCACAGTGATAAGAACAAAGACACGGCGATTCTTTTACGTTTAGATTTTGGGGATGACACCTTACTCGCAGTTGGGGAAATACATTTCTCCCTAGATAAATATATACTTTTGTTAATTAATATATTACCCGTCTATGAAAATATTACTGTATTTTCATTTCCTCTTTAGTCCTAATTCTATTCGTTACTCTTTTCTCATTTTCGTTTGCGTGTTTTTTTTAGTGGGCACAGGTGTGACCCTTCGGTATTTCTGTGAAAACCATTTGTGAAAGACGTTGTTGTTTGCACATAATCCTTTCAATATCAGTGTTGGTATTTTTCCAATAAACTTGGAATTTTATAAGCAAAGACACAAACCTGTGAAAAAACGTTCACACCCTACAATAACACGATAATTGACAACAAATAATATCACATACTACAAGTTGCTCCAAACCTTTGTTTTCTTGGGAACAAAGGAGAAAGACAATACAAGTTATCTCTCCCCCTCGCCTCTTTTTACAGACAGTGAGGGGAGTTCCTAATACAAATAGGAGCAGAACTATGATCCTAAATAGGTTGTGGTATTTTGTAGAGACATGATGGATGGTTGTGGGTTCCATGGGTGGAAATGGGTTTGTGTTTGTCCTCTGAGCTTTAACATGTCGCTATCTCTATAACTGGATTTAATTTTCAATTTCCAATTTACGAATGTTTAGGGAATCCTATGTAAAACAAATGCCCTTCGGACGGAGGGAACGGTTCTTAAGTGATTTTGATATGTTTAATCAAGATTATGTTTCAATATGTTGAGAAACAACGTATCTTGCCTTGTTTAGTTTGACGAGGCATACTGGGTCATGCATAGTTATGTTGGGTACTAAAGGGTTGCATTGGGTGTTAAAAGGTTGAACTCGATTTTAGTATAGTAAGTATTTGCTAGTATCTTGTTATATACTCGTATGTTTTTCTGGTTCTATTGCGAGAAATTACAATCTATCGTTTTTTGTGTTTTTGTAACTTTAGGATGATACACTCCATCTAAAAGACTAAAACAGCGCAAGATCTACCAAGTAACACTTACGGCATTGAACAAGTTGTTTTGGGTTATGGTTGCTCCTTTATCATCTATATAACGTATAACATTTTTATCTAACTTTGTTGGGTATATACACGCCATTTTCATTTTGAATGTAATGTTCGTTGATGTATAGATAAAATGTTACTAATATAAATATTCTATGTAGAAGGTACTTAGTTTTATTTGGCTGTTGGGTTAAACATATTTAAGAATAAAACTTTATATACAATTTATTAACCAAGCGTATGAATATATATATATATATATATATATATATATATATATATATATATATTACTCATTTTAACTCAAGTCATTTGGTGCGGTTGTATAGAAAAGCGTATTGAGAAGACGAAAATATTACTAGTTTTAACTCAAGGCATTTGGTACGGTTGTATAGAAAACTGCACTAAAAATGATTTTTTGGTACGGATAGAGAACCCGTACCAAATAACATTTCATTTTTTGGTACGCGAATATTTAGTATGGTTCATAAACCGTATCAAAAGCCATTAAAAACCGTCTATAATGCTAATTTTCTGTAGTAGTGCATAGAGCTAATGGAGCAATTGCATCTTGGATAGATTGGTGTTTAGATCCGGTAATAGCTTGCAAAGATTAGTAAGCCACTATTTCAAATTCAACTACTAAGAGCTGTTTGATGTAAGTTTTTGGCTAAAAGTATTGGTCACAGTTTCTTTAGAAATTGGGTGACGGTAAACTTTGACATTTTATCTATTTTTTTGTTGAATTTTTTTAATTCTCATGTGTGATTTTTTAATTTGTTTATGTTCAAGTCTTTAGTGATGCCTATATAAGTGTTCTTAGAATTTTGTTGTTTTTATGGCATTTTTTTTTTTTTTTTTTTTTTTTTTTTTTGTTTTTTGTAATTTTTACTTGTATATCTATATATTTATTTGAATTGCCTTTAAAAAAAGGCAACGTACACCACATGTGGATCTCTCACATTACTCCAAAAACTGTCATCTCAATGTTACTCGGGACCAAAATCATGGACAACAAGGAGAGATGAATTAGGCTAGTCACTAGTGAAAGTTTAAGTTGATACGAGTTATTATGTAGGTTAATGGTTCTATCAATAAGTTATACTTACCATAAATAGAATCATTGTTTTTGTCAAAGTTAAGAGCAGTGACGGAACAGGATCTTAAAGGACAGGGGCAATTTTTTTTTTTTTTTTTTTTTTTTTTTTTTTTTTTTTTTTTGATATAATTCGTAATGCACTTTAATAAAAATGTCATATTTTTTTTTACACTAAAAAATGATATTTTTTTTTAAGATTAAGATAAAGATATAAGGTTTTTATATCGTTTGACTTTAAGGTGAGGGGCAATTCAATTTTATGATGGGGTTCACTTTAAAAAAGGTCCTAAAGAAATTTTTTTACACTAAAAATTGATATTTTTTGGCGAAACATAGACGAGACCGTTACCCCTTAATCAATAAGTAGTCCCATCCATAGTTAAGAGCACAAGGTATCATGGCTCAAGTCATTTCGTCATTTTAACATCACATTAGTCCTTTTATTCACATTCACTCATCATTCAATCCATTTCACCTTTTCGTGGCCCGTCATTTTTTTTCAAACTAACTAATTTTTCATTCATTCAAATTAAAATACAAACTATATAAAACTAAATAAGATTTAAGGAAAAATATATATTACATAAATTTTATATATATATATATATATATATATATATATATATATATATATATATATATATATATATATATATATATATATATATATAAAATATCATCTTCATCACACATACACCGGACACAAAATCAACACATACACACGTATCTTAATTAAAAAACCCACTAAAAACCATTTAAATAAAAAACAAAAAGAAAAAATGGGACTATTCAACAATGGCGTGGTGCCGGTTATTGCATGCCGGAAATAGCGCAGTAAGGGTGGGGGAGGTGTGGTGGCGCTGGAATGGTGACGGTATTGGGGTGATAACTGAGATTAATGCCACTGTAGCGTGATGATACCTAGCCCTCTAACCTAGTATTGATAATTACATAAAGATATTAGTAAATCTCTTTTAACAAATAAATAATGGAGAATCCGCATAGTTTGAATTTTTAAGAGGTATTTGTGGAATACCTCTGATGTTTGGCTAGTGATTCTGTTACTGACAGTCAGGCGGATCTAGGCGGTTCTCAGAGGATCATGAAAACCCGATGGATATCTGCCGCATGGTGTATATTTTTGATAAAAATCCCGATCTCTCCCCAAATTAATTTTATGTATTAGATGCACTTACAGATTACACCAACCGTATTTATGTAATTTGCTCTTTTGTAAATGCGTAGTCCGTGTAACTAAGTCCAAAAGATGCATGTATCCTGTTTGGAGATAGCTTCCCTTTTTTTTTTTGCTGCAAAGCTTAGAGATAACATAAGTTAACAATAACAATAATACTAACATTAACTTTCTGTTGTTACCGAGTTTCAATACGAGAAGCAGATAAAAACAAAATGAAATAAAAGATGAGAAGAAGTGATAAATATTACTCGTATTTTATATTTATGTTTCCGAGTATGAAGAAAAGAAAAAGTAGAAGATTTTTTTTTTTTTTTTTTTTTTTTTTTTTTTTTTTTTTTACATAAAATTTGGAGGGAAATCTAACATAATTTTTTCTCATTTTTTTTCTTTCCTTTACCCCATGCAAAACTCGAAAAAACAATGTTTCTTTTTAACTTTTTTCTTTCAAATTTAAACTCGATAACAAAATATAAGTAAATTAGTAAACTAGCATTGATGATACGTCACAAATTAAAATTGTCTTCCTCAACTTTTTAGTATAGGGCAGCTCTGTTGAAATTTAATAATCATGACCAGCATATAATCAAATATAAATCATCAAGCACGCAACGGAAGACTTACTCATAACATTTGTAATTAATTTACCAAAACATAAAAGTAAGAATACCTTTTAGCAATCCAAGCAAACACAAGATCAAATCAAGTTATAAACCCTAATTAGGGTTTTATATAAATCGACTAACATAAAGTCGATTAGGGCAATATCAAATTCAAGTGGAATTTGAATCTATGAGCTTATACACACGTATTGGTAGCGATTCAATGCGAATGCTAGGTTGCTTGAATCACAATAACTAACCAAAACACTTTAGATTAATCGAAACAAATTGTATCCCTTATGTATAAGGGTGTACGACTGGTTGGGACAAGAGAGGGGAAAGAAGAGTAGTTAGGGTTAGCTAATGAGAACCAATATTATCAACTAATAATACAAGTGTTTGTACATATAGTGTGGTAACTTAGAGTCCAAGACAAACTTGGATTACCTCTTGGAAACCCTATACAACCGGCAATCATAATTTCAAAGGGATTCCGGATCCTTCTTTTCCTATTTTCATTCTAGTCCTTGTATTTGAAACTTAACGAATGTTACTCTAAACCCCGTTAAGTACTAACGCCCATTAGTCGTTATTGTGAATTAATAATTAAATATAACTATTATATATTAATTATTAAACATCAATTCTCGTACGCAAAATGTGCAATCCTATAATCTGGTGTTCGAATCTGGTTATACGTATATTAAATGTATCCACAAACTAACAAGCATGGATGGAACTTAGAAGAGACCGAGGGGGCTGTGGCCTCCCAAATTTTTTTTGACATTATGTACATTTTATACTTTTTTATATATAGTTTTAGTCATTTTTAATACAAAAATTTCAACGTAGTGTATATCAGCCCTCCTAAAATAAATATTTTTCAAGTTGACCCCTCACTAATAGCGTTCAAGTTCCGTCCCTGCTAACAAGCTCATCAAAACCATCAGGATTCTACTCGACATAACAACACTCTTCACCTTTATTCATCATAATTAAATTATCCAGTTTGCAAACAAATAAATTTGTGAATAAAATTAATAATGTAAGCTTGACTCGAGTTTGTTCAAAACTAAAGATAGTGACATTTTTAAGTAATATTAGTGAGTTCAAAGCCAAAATAAATGCTGAATCATACTAAATTTAAATTACAATTATAACATAATTTTGTGTTCAGTGAGTTGAGTTTGGTTCTTCACTCGCTAGGGAAAGATTAAGGATAGATGACTGAAATCTCACTTAGCGATTTCAACTTCGAGTTCAGTTTAACTCGCTCGACTTTATGCAGCTGCCCCTAGTGTAATATAATCAACCTTTATGTATTATCTTACGTAGACATTCATATCCTACGTGTATCACACATATTGTTCAAACCCAACATTTTTCTACCAACTCATATCATATAATTTCTTTATTTCATAAGCAACTTAATGTGTTAAGTTTTTTGAGTTTTAGTTTGCTTTTTAATCTCTTGTCGGTCATGCATGAATATTATGTAAAGCATGTTCACTGAATTGACCACTTAACGTCTACTAATATATAATATATGTATTGCATCAATAATATAGACAATCAAATATCAATCATACAACATGTGTAACTAATCTCAACCTTTCTTTTTCTAAAATGATTAATTTTGTAATCTGACATTATATGTGCTCTAATCCAGGATTACTTGTATGCTCCGGCCCTCTATATATATGTGACTTTTTCAAGAACCTATAGAAGATAAAAAAGTGATATAGCTAGAAGGCGAAAAGATAAAGAAAATGAGAGGGTTTTGGTCATTTGGGATAATCGTTTTGGGATTTGTATCCATCCTAGGATCAGTTCAGGGTGATTTGCAAACAGGGTTTTATTCGAGTTCATGCCCAAAAGCCGAAAAGATTATAAAAGACTATGTGAATCAACATATCCCAAATGCTCCATCGCTTGCGGCTACTCTTATCAGAATGCATTTCCATGATTGCTTCGTCAGGGTTAGAATTATTTTTATTTTCTTATGTTATAAAATTATTGTGGTCCACAATGTACCCTTTAGATCAAACTATAGCATGATATGCGTGAAACATGTACAATGTTTTATGTAGAAAATGACTTTTACCCGTGCTAAATTTATTAGTTGTTGTTTTGGACAGGGTTGTGATGCATCAATTCTTTTGAATTTTACTTCAGCTTCAGGGAATCAAACAGAAAAAGTGGCAATTCCAAATCAAACTGTAAGAGGGTTCGATTTTATCGATAGATTGAAGAGTTTGCTTGAAGCGGAATGTCCTGGTATTGTTTCCTGTGCTGATATTATTTCTCTTGCTGCTAGAGACTCTATTGTTGTAACGGTAAGACTTGAAAAACTTCGATACAAACTAAATCCAACAAGACCGTAAAATATCATCTAAATGTTTGTATATTGTTTTTGGTTTCATTATAGGGAGGACCTTCTTGGAAAGTACCAACGGGCCGAAGAGATGGGCTATTCTCTAATGCATCTGAGGCGTTAGCTCAAATCCCTGCTCCATTTGATAACATCACTATCCTCACACAAAAGTTCGCGAATAAAAGCCTTAATTTGAAAGACCTTGTTTTGCTTTCTGGTACGTGATTTTGATGGAAGAAAGCATTCCGGGAACATGAATAAGATATTTATCCAGCTAAATTCATTGAACATTGACTAGTTGAGTACATTTTAAAAGTTATGATGTTTATGTTACATAAATTGTTATTTCAGGTGCTCATACTATTGGAATCGCACATTGTCCATCGTTCTCAAACCGTCTATACAATTTCACGGGCAGGGGAGACCAGGACCCTTCTCTCGATAGTGAATATGCCGACAATCTCAGATCAAGAAAATGCACGACACCAAACGATAATACAACAATAGTTGAGATGGATCCAGGTAGCCGCAAAACTTTTGATCTTAGCTACTACTCATTATTGCTGAAGCGTAGGGGCTTGTTCGAGTCTGATTCAGCTTTAACTAGGAACTCGAACACATTGACATTCGTAAACCAACTCCTTCAAGGATCACTCCAAAATTTCTTCAGTGAGTTCGCGTTGTCGATGGAGAAAATGAATCAAATTGGAGTGAAAACCGGCACTACAGGTGAAATTCGAAGGAATTGTGCAGTCGTAAATAGCTAGAGTGTGACGTTTTTTCAGTAAGTCGTATTCGTTTTGTTCATTTTGTATGCAAATTATTTGGGTTGTTTTTTCTTTAATGTTTTACGTGAATAAAAAACAAATAAATAATGATTGTGAGTTTACGTTTTATGATCAGTAAAAGAGAGATGATTCTTGTAGTAAAATAAAGAGTGGAATAAATTTAATCGGAAATGGCATGGTGTCTATTTCCGTTTTATGTTACAATTGACATTTTCACATTTAAACAATTCGGACTTCCTGCTCAAAAATAAAAAATAAAACAAAAACAAAATAATTATAGACTTGAAAATCGTATCTGTTACTGTATATAACAAGGAAAATCCCAATTGAACACTATGACATTTTGAAAAACTAAATCCTTTTTATTGGGTAATAATTTTATTACTAGTATATATTATTCTTCTTCTAGAAAAAGTATGTTTAATTAAAAAAGAAAAAAAAAAAAAAAAAAAAAAACTAAATATTTCCAGAATTGGTCAATTTTTTCTACAATTTCGTTTTATAATTATAACTAGTTATAATGCCCGCGCACGCGCGAGTTTTTTCTAAAAATTTTAATAATGTATTTTTATTTATTAAAAAAAAATAGCTTATTTTTTACTTTTTTCTTTTAATTATGATACTTAATTTTGATTTATTATTATGTTTGATGTAGGTAAAAGCTCATATATAGTACTTTCATAAATATGGGTCATTTTTATGTACAAAGTTTAACTATTGCATGTTGTGTTTGTGTATCGATAATTTAGATCAATATACTTTTTAATCTTACAATGAAATATTAATGGTTATGTTACCATTAATATTTCACCATAATTACCTCAAGTGAGCATAGAAGAATCATGCTTACGTCCATGGAATTTTTTATCACTTACCTCATGTGCATATCTTGTTGCATAAACATATGATATTAAGCAATTGATATAATATTGGTCAAGATTTATCAGTACGTGGACGATGAGAGATCTCAACAGTCCTTCGTAGTTGTGAAGGTATTGAAACTTGTAATGAATGACTTTCAAAAGATCATTTGATGTTCTCTCTCTTAGTAAAAATGTCATGCAAAATTTCAAACCTACATATACCAAAATAAAGCATAGCGATAAATTGTAGCTGCTACTCGGTGCGGATGATGAGCTTGACGGGGTTGCTTTAAGTTTACCAGGTCCATCTTTAGCACCTTCTCCTTTGATAACAACTACCTTCCACTGAAAATATCATTTCAAGAATAAGTTATCAAGTATCCGATCATGACTTGAAAACATTGCTATGCTATGCTACATGCTATTTGAGGCTCTTAAATCTCTCGATTTCAAGCTAATAACTAAATTTCAAACTTATGGTACATGAAATCTATAGCCTACTCACTATAAACCTATATCAAAGGTTTAATCATTTATCATTTAGGGTGTTCGGTATTGCGATTTCAAATTCATTATCATGTCATCCTGGTTTTAACTAATAATCATATTTAAATAAAGCGTGTGATTGTAATTAGGGGTGTTTGGGATTATTTATTTTACAGTGGGCAAGGTGTAAGCTAAATATGGTTAAGAAAAGTGATCAATTCTTTTAGCGTCCAACTTGTTTGTCCAACATATGCTAATAGTTTGGAAGGTTTGTAAATAATTAAGGTTATGCCATCTAAAGAAGCAAACCAAATGGCATGCATGACTGGTATATGTTACATGTATGAAAAAAATAATAATAAATAAAAAAAACCTTATTAATGTATTAATGATTTTCATCCTATAATTTATAATATGTATGAATATGTTGTCAAAGTTATCTATTTTTGGAATAGGTGGCTGACCATATTTGATTGTAAGTCCATGCTATGTTTCCACCCAAAACATGTTTGGCATTATTTTCATGTGAGCCGAAACACTAATAGGATGTATGGCATAACATTTAATGAAATGGTCCACATCAACTATGGCATTTTTTTATGAAAATAGATCACGTAAAAGATAGCAACAAATAACAGTCACCATAATTCAGAGCTTTATCAAACGAAAAAGTATAGAGTAATAACTTATCATGCAGTTTAAAAATTGAATTTTAGATTAGAAAGACTAACATTTTTGTATTAGAAGATGACAGCTTTTCCTGATTTAGAAGATGCTATCATAAGCTTATCGAAGATATTGAGAATCTGGCTGCAAATCTTGGAAAGCCCTTCGTCAACCTTTTTGTGATAGCCCTTCATCGGATTGACATGATACGCCAACAGGCCCTCCTTGCTCAATTACATTCTTGTATCCAACTGAAAGCAGGTTCCGCTATTCGATAGTAAGTTCAACATCAAGTTTTGCAACATTCTTCATACTTTCAACTTTTTCTGCAATATCAAGTGAATCATAAATATCATCGTAAGCATGATAAAGACGGCTAGAAGAAATCTAGAACGTTCAAAATCTATTGAATATTTATCAAAAGATTAAATCTCTTAAATCGGACCTGCCAATTTGACCGTTTTGCATCATAAGGCTCTTCGAACATTTCTTCGACATTAGTGCGAAACTTCATACCAAAAGAGTCAAATGGGTCAGGTCGGGTGTGTTGACCCAAAACACTTTTGTCCTAAAAACAGATCTCTTAAAACCAAAATATATACCCAATGTTGATACCAAAATGGTCAAACGGGCCAGTTCGGGTGTGTTGACCCAAAACACTCCTGTCCTAATAAAAGATCTCTTAAACTAAAAATATATCAAACACTCCTAAAAAGGGTAAATACACAAAAAAGTCACTAAACTTTGCAAAAAAGTTCGCCTAAGTTACTCAAGTTTCAAATTGTTCAATTAAGTTACTGTTCTTTGCGTGACCGTTTATATACGTTACCGATCTTTTAAAAAAGTGTCATTCCCATCACCCCATGGACTGGTTACCGGCTACTCAGTCCATGACCCGTTTCCAACGGATAGTTTGAAAAGTCAAACACAATTTTATTATATAAACACTCACTCACATCATTTTATTAAAACCCCTTCTCCCCCAAAATTAAATTAGGGTTCTTATTTTTTATTTCCTCCTTCCCCAAATTGAAACACTCTTTCACTAGCATCAATGGCTATGGTTTATGGCTGTGGTGAGTTAGCTAAATGTCGAACCTCTTGGACACAGAATAACCCAGGTCGAAGGTTTCTTGGTTGCCCAAATTACATGGATCCTACAAGGAATTGCAATTATTTTAGGTGGGTTGATGTTGAGTTACCAAATCGATGGTATCAACATCAAATGTATCAGCTTCATTTCAATTTGGCAAATGTGCAAAATGAGATTGTTCAGTTGAACAATCGAAACTCAAGGACTGCAACATATAACAAGATCTTGATGGTGTTGGTGTTGGGCATGTTTCTCTTTAGGTTTGTTTAAGTCCATGTTGTTGTTTAGGTTTGTTAGGTGTGGTGTTGATGTATTTTGGTTAGTATGTATGAAAGTAGGGTATGAAATGATGGTGATGATGTATTTTGGTGACCATTTGTAATGAAGTTTATGTTAATGTACTAGTTGGTTTATTTTTTGTTGTTTAACACATGTTATCAAAGAACAATATCAAATGCACATCATATATAATTGTAACACAGAAACAATATCAAAAGCACCATACATAGATTAAAGTTGCCCAAATGAAGCCAAAAGATGGGCAAGTTAACAGAGTTAAGTACTTAAGTTTCTTTAGTTTTTGGATAAATGGTTATCCATAAACAATTGAAACTTTGTACTTCAAAAGTTAATTACATAGAAAGCATCCTAAGGTTGTTAATTACATACTAAAGAGTTAAGTAGCAATGGTATATATACCATTCAAAACAAGATCATAATGGCAGTTTTACAAAATTGCCTAACATTTGGCATGCCATTTTAAAGTTAACTGAAGTTACTCTAAGACCATAGCATCATCAGGTGTTAAACCTGGTCCAGGAGGTGGTGGTTTGTTGAAAAGAATCTGCTTGATCCTTTCTGATTGTCTCCTTATCACTGGTGCAACTTCATGTTGATCTTCAATTGCAGGCTCTTCATGTTGGTCTTCAATTAGAGGTTGTGAAGCAGTAATTGGAATTTCTTCTGGTGTTTCATTTGGCCATGCAGGTACTGGCAAACCTTGCATATTCTGCAAAATAAACACAAATATGAAAGTAATGAAAACACAAACATTTTGGTAAATAACAAGTTAACTTAAGTTAAACATTGATCTTACCCCTAACATTGCTTCTCCAGTTACTGAATCCCAAGAAATCCCAAATCCAATTGGTGACCTAGAATACCCTCCCCTAGTCCTAACACCACTGCCACTAGCAGACCCACTCCTTGAACTCACACCATCACTTGAAGACCCTCCCCTAGTCCTAACACCACCCCTGGCACTAGCAGACCCCCCTTGAACTCACACCACCACTGACAGACCCTCCTCTTATCTTAACACCACCTCTGGCACTAGCAGACCCCCCCTTGAACTCACACAACCACTAGCAGACCCTCCCCTAGTCCTAACACCCCTTCCCCTAGACCCAACAGATACACTAGTTTGTGTTTCTTCCTCAATTGGTTTTTTTGGACAACCTCTTTTATTGTGGCCTGCTTGGTTACAGATTTGGCAATGAACCACTTGACCCTTTCTACTCAACCTGGATCTAGCACCATCACCTTCACTAGGATCCATCTTTCTTTTGTGTGGTGGCCTTCCAGGCATTCTCCTTTTGATGGGAGGCAGTGGTTTCTGATGAGTGGTTTTGGGCCATTGATCCATGCCATTCATGGACTGAATGTAAGTGCTATAAGCAGATTCATACAAGCCCTTCTTATACCAATCTGAAACATAATCCTCTGGTTCTTTGTGTAAGAAGTAAATGGCAGCAACACCATGTTGACAAGGGATTCCAGTTAGTTGCCAACCCCTACAAGTGCAGGTCTTTAATCTTTCATCAACCTTGAAAGCTGCAAACCCATCTCTGATTTCAAACTTGCTCTGACCTGTAGGTATGACTTCCCAACCCCTACAAGACAAATGAGAACAACAAAGTATAACTAATTAGTAACAAAGTGTAACTTTAGTAATTATAAATAAGGTAAATGTTTATGATTATACCTATGCTTATCCTTAATCACTTCCAACTTCTTTCTGATATTAGGACAAAGCTCACCAGTCCATTTTAGAGACTTCTCTCTCATCCTTTGCATCCTTAGCATTAGAGAAACTCTGATGTCTTCCAACATGTTTATAATAGGTTTCCTTCTAGCATCTACAATAAGTGCATTGAAACATTCACTTATACCATTTTCCACAGCATCACAAGCTTTGTCTGTTGTAAAGAATGCCCTGCTCCAGCTCTCTGGATGTCTATCCATTAGGTGTTTGTGTGCTTCCTTGCTCACATCTTGGATTTCCTTCATGACTTTCTCAAACCTTGCAGGATAGGTTGCCTTTGCTGCTTTCCAAAATAAATTTCTATACTGCACCCCACTGAATTTCTTCCTGAAGTTGGCATATATGTGTCTAGAACATTGCCTATGCTCAGCCAAGGGAAGTACCTCCTTTGCAGCCTCAACAATACCCTAAAAAAGTACCAGTTAGCCCATTATATTGATTATTTACATTATAAGCAATCATATTCAAAATAATACCTTATGTTGATCTGAAATGATGGTAAGACCATCACCAGCTACCAAATCCAAATCATCAACCAAACACTGCATGAACCACCCCCAATTCTCTTTATTCTCAATGCTCACAACAGCCCATGCAATAGGGTAGATTTGGTTATTTCCATCTCTACCTACTGCTGACAGCAATTCCCCTTTGCATATGGTTTTTAGAAAACAACCATCTAGACCTATAACTCTCCTACATCCTTTTAGCCATCCTTCCTTTAACCCTTTAAAGCATACATAGAAACTGCTAAAGTAATTCTTTCCATCAGGCATTGAGTTAACACTTATCTTACAAGTAGACCCTGGGTTAGAAGCAAGTATCTCACTAGCATAAGACCATAACATTCCATAATGGTCCTCTAAACAGGTCTCATACTGACTTAATGCTTTAATCTTAGCCCTTCTAGCCATACTAATGCTAACCTTGCATTTATATTTCTTTAGAATACCTTCAATAATGTCCTTAACCTTGATTGTTGGATTTACCATAATCTTTTTTGCATAATTCCTAGCAATCCAATTACTTGTAATCAAGCTACCAAACTCATAAGTCCTAGAACATGCATGCTTATCATTTAAACTTTTAATCTGAAAAGACTTCTCATTTTGCATCCAAGATGCCCACAATCTAAAAGGACATTTCTTTTCTTTATCATCTCTACAACATTTGGCCAAAAGTCTTTTAGGGTTATTCACTGCATAATATAACTTCAAACCATTGGCCAAAGCATAAAATGTCAATGCTCTTTTAAGCTGATCAGGAGACTCAAACCTTTCACCTAAATGTGGTACCATTAATTTCCATTTGATGTTTGGATCATGCACTGGCCAGTGATCACCTACCTTATCTACATCTTCTGGATTTTGATCATTAACATCAACTTCTTTATCAACATACTCATCAACTAAGCCACTATATATGCTAGTTAGAAAGTTCACATCAAACATTCTTTTAGCTGTTTTTTTAGGTTTAGGCTCTGCTTTCTTAGTCCTAGCTTCTACCACTTCTTCTTCACCATCAGACAAATGATCAATGGATGCCGTGTCACTCTCCTCAGAACTAGCATAGTCATAAACATTATAATCATCCTCTAATTCACTATCACTGTCACTGTCACTTACCTTTTTAGCAGTTTTGTCTAGACTCTCAGGACTAGTTGCATCATGTAATTCAAACACACAATGAGACACATATATATCTACCACATTATCATTTTTAGCACCACACTCAACACATTTAGCTAAGTCATCATCATTTTTCAGGACTTTCAATCCTAACTCTAAATCTAAGCCAGGCTTTGCATAAAATATCTGTTTGATATCAGTTGCACATTCACTTACTAATAGTTTCACTAAACCAACAAATCCCAACTCAGCAAGATCAATATTATGAATTTCAGACAGAATTTCAAAGTCATAAGAAAAAGGGTCTCTTACAAACAAGCCATTACGATGAAATTTAATAAGAAAAGTTGAGGACGATGAGGAAGATGCCATCTGAAACAAAATCAAGCAATAAAAATTGTTAATTTCAAAAAACCCTAAATTTTTAACAAAACCCTAATTTTTAAAACCTAATTTACTGTTAATAAACAATTGTAATCAACAATCAAACAATGAAAATTACCTTTTTGATAAGATGACAACCATAAATCGAACTCAATTTCAAGATTTCGTGATGTTATGTTTTAGAGAGAAGATTAGGGTTAACTTTGTGCCTGGGATCGTGTTTTTTATTTGTCTGTGTGTGAGTTTATGGTTTTTTATTTGTGTGTGTGTAATAAAGAAATAAAAAAAAATTAGATATTTTGATGCCACGTTAGCTGAATACCGGTTATCATGAGTTATTAAAAGATCGGTAACGTATATAAACGGTCACGCAAAGAACAGTAACTTAATTGAACAATTTGAAACTTGAGTAACTTAGGCGAACTTTTTTGCAAAGTTTAGTGACTTTTTTGTGTATTTACCCTTCCTAAAAATACACAACATACTCGATTCAAGCTCAGTTTAAACTTATGAGTTTATGTGATTTCGGCTTTTGTTTCATTAGCCCATTTTTTTGGCGTATTTTGAAATTTCTTAGCTTTGTTATATCGTAATAAGCTTATATAAGCCCATAAGTTTGAAAATAAGCCGAAACCAATGGGCTTAACAAAAGAAGATAGTGTTTGGAACTTTTTTTAATTGCATCAAGATATGATACCTGATAAGTAATTTTCAACGGGCATAAGAGACACCATACAATCCATAACCATTTACAGCCTTCTGTACACAAATGATTGGCGATCTAGTTCCCATGTGGCCTATGTGGCCTGATCATTGGGTGTATGAATAAATGGGGTCTATACAGAGGCAAGAGTAAAAAACGCAATTCTAAATTTCAAATAGCCATTTTACCTACGCAATGCATGTATGCTTTGCCACTGTCACCATAAAGCAAATTCATAGAATCCATACTGAGCTAAAATAAAAGTTTCTACTGAGCGGAAATAAAAGCATGGAATTAGAAAATACTAACATTTTTTATTTGATTTCTAGACCTTTAACTACAATATGATCTTAGAAGTAGCATTAATAAAGTGACATGCGAGCTGTAAAATCAATAAGTGGTGAAGATGTAAAACTACGAAATTTTAGCATCATCATGTACATCTTTGATCTCTCCTTTCAAACATAAGACCCACAACCTACAACATAATAATTTAGCGTTATTATAGCAAAACACAAAACTAAACACCAACTTCAGTTAAGGGAGATTTACGTTTACCTTCGTTCTTTTTGGAGTTCAAGTAAGATGTTAACTAAATCTTGGCTTTCATCACTTCCACTGCTACCATTTGCTAGGCTACACAAAGAAAATTTGCAATATATACTCAGAATCTAACCATTCCGTGCCCTAAAAAACAAAGAATCTGATGGTCACAATTCATCAGAATCGAATTCAAACTAATACAAACAGGTATTAGGTCAACCAAACCCACCTGACCCATTTTGACCCAAAGAAAATTATTTATATTTTTAAAGTCACCTAATTTGAACTAAACAAATTTTACCTGTTCCCGACCCAATCTAATCTTGTTAATTGGTATATGTATTTTCTCATTTGTTTCCGATCCAATCCGATCTTGTTAACAGGTAGCCCGTGGAATTTCCTGATGCGCCAAGAACTTCAACCAAACATGATGCATGACACAATCTGTATGACCCATTCATTTTTCAGCCATATCATTAAGCATATAAGTGATTTCAAATTTACCTTGTTCTTCGACCTCCTCTTTCGTAGACCAGCAATTTCAATGCAACTCTTTTATTGATCTGCATGAAAAAATTTATTTTAGATTAAGCTTTTTCATAAAGCTTAGTTTATGGTTACTTGAAAATTATGTTGGGTTAAAGAAATATAAATAGATTCAATTTTAAGACATTCCTACAGAAGACCAAGCAGTAATGGTTATTGCTCCAACAACTTCCTTCCCACTTAGGAACGAACCAAAATATATAAATAGTGATGGATACGGGTCGATTTCACCCATCATGTTCTAGCAACTTATTATAGTTGGAAAATAATAAAAGCACCAATTTAATACTATCTTCATCGCCTATATTAAACATGGTCCATGGTTGCAACCAAACACTGTAGGTGCGTTGCCAAAGACAAAAATGGGCAACGACATTTTAACAAATGTAGCAATACCGGCCATTCATCTGCTGTTATTTGCAAACATACTAAGCTGAAATGGGATAAGCAAACTAGGCATAAGCAAATGCAGCCCAACATCAGCAAACATCAACAAAGCAATAAGCTAATGTAAGCAAATGCAGGCCAACATCAGCAAAACATGAACAAAGCAAAACTTCAACAAAGCAACCATTAGCAGAGGGCATAATGAATTATTATGTGAAGGGCCTTCATCTATCGAAACCTAAATAAACATAATTATAGATAATATCATGATATGAGGTCATTCTCATAACAGGATTCATTAATCCATGTTTAACTACTGGCTATAAAGCAATACATGTAGCTAAAAAAACGTTTTTAAAAGAAATTTTAGGCAAATTAGGAAATAATTAGGTTTAATAATTTTTCATGCATACCCATATCAAATTTTTTTATATATATGATATTAATGACCGTGTATTATCATTTGAATTAACATAAGAACGTGAAAAGTGGCATTAAGCATTTTTTGTTCCAACACATATGAAAACACTACTGAAATTATCCTAATTTTGAGTTACTGAAATTACCTCTTTGTATCAATCAGTTCTCATAGCAAAATAACCGTCGCCATTGCCATGCCCTCGATCATGCCCGGCCATATTTGTGCTGCATTCCATAAATTCTGGGTAAATAATATGAGTGTGTCAAAACTGGTATTTCTGACCCCATTCATTCCTGCAATGCTTTGTGGCTCCCTCCTTTGATTCTTGGCTCACTTCTTTCATTATGATACTTATAGTAGAGAATTAGCAGAGACAGGAAAATGGACAAGTGAAAACTGGTCAATTTGGGTTGTAGGTCAAATGGTTGGGTTCAATTACATGCAATACCTGATGTTAAAAAAGATCATAAATTTAAGTTGGCTTATTAATTTTGATAGTAAAAACAAACACAAAATCCATTTGACATGCTACCCAAGCCGCCTGATTCGCACATTTGTCCACGCCTAATCTTTGTACCATAGTATAACATTGATATATTAGTTTGGAAACTAATAGTCGGGTTTCCGTATGGTACAAACGACTTAAAAGAAGCCGGCTTTAGAGAGCATGATGATTGTTGTGAATCCTTTTAGATAATTGCAATAGTTAAGCACTTTCATGTATTGATTTTTTAATGTCCAATGAAAATCACTGCGGAGTCACGCACATGGCTTAGACAAAAAAAAAATAAATAAAATATTATTTTAGTTATTGTGATTTTAAAGTAGATCATGTGGGCGTCTAATATTTGTATGTTTGAATCTAAAAGGGTTCTGGTAGTGGTCATTCGTCCTTCCTTCCAAACAATTATATGTAGACAATGTTCCAGCTAAATACTCCCTAACATATTGCCACCTAAAATTATAAATTTGAGATAAAGCCGATGTATACAAATAAATATATCATACGCACGGGGTTTAGGCAGATAGTATAACGGATAATAACATTTCGATAACAGAATCTCGGGCAGATAGTATAACGGGTAAATATTTGTATTTGAAGCTGTGAATACTTGATGTGTTTTGACATAAGTTCACATATGTCTAAATTTTAATTATTTGTGCATACAGATTGTATAAATAATATAATTATCCGGGAACTCTCTTTTATACTTCTATAGTTCTATTTAAACAAAAGGTAGATCATTGTGTTTTAAACAAATTCTATGTAAACTTTGTGGCGTATTTATAACATGAACATTATCCAATATAAACCCACATACTCATAACATAACAATAAAAAGCATGGGCCTAACGTTATTCTTTATCTTATTGGCTTGTTTACACTCCAAGTAGAAACATCAAAAAACTCTTTAGGGAAGAGCAACAAAATCTAAGCAAGGCAATGACTCAATGAAGTCAAACATGGTAATCACAAAAAAGATCAAGAACATGATTTAAATCCAACATAAAAAGTCAAATTAACATTTAAAACCCCACTTAAGGACTAAACATAACAAAGTAGCAGCAACAATGAAAGTAGAAGCCATCATTTTAAGTAAGGTGAACAAATACGAATCATGAAAAAATAATTTAAAATAAGTCAATCAGACATAACAAATATGGATAATAAACCAATTTAGAGGATTTTTTTTTAATCTTTACTATAATGGGTTAGTTACCTTTTTTTTTACAATGGAGAAGCACCTGCACCAATCTGAAATTCCACCATGGATGCTTTTTCACGGTGGCAGACCAATAATTCATCTTCTTCAGTGCTCCAACTTGTGGTCGTTAAGTGAGCTGGTGGCGAACTATAAACTCAACTTGTGTGGCGAAAAGTTACCTAGAGAATGTTTTTTAACTGTTAAAAAAGTAGACACTATTGTCTCTCTCTCTCTCTCTCTTTTTTTTTTTTTTTTTTTTTTTTTTTTTTTTTTTTTTTTTTTTTTTTTTACCGAATCCCATATGAAGAATGTCTTCAAAATGAAATTAATTAGAAATTATTAGTACCGGGTTCGCTGCTTTTCAGATGGTGGGCTTCTAGCGGGTCGTATTGCAGAGGCATCAGATGGTCCCTTCTTTTCTGCAGTGAGAACAGAAGATAAAGCAGCAACTGCAGCTGCTCTTTGTGATCCTCGGGTTGGTGCATTTGGAGAAGCTGTAGATTTGGTAGTTGGAGCCGGTTGAAAAGGTGACGCACTTTGAGTGGCCCCACCCTGGTTTCCGTTTGACCTATCTTGACTCTGTAATTACATCAGAAATGATAAAAACACTCTACAACAAACAAATTCTGGACAGGAAAATAGGCTTAAGTAGAGGTGGTAATGTCAACCCATTTATAAGGAAACAGGTCAGCGAGGATTGTATCAGATTACGCACTTTTTTGCTATTTTAAAATTACAAAAGTAGATACTTTTACCAATTCAAGCATATCTCTACTTTGCCAAACATGCATATCTCTACTTTGCCAAACATATTACAGCCTTGACAAATGGCATGAACAAATATTAATATTATGTTGATTAAACACAACAACAGCCTTTTGCTTGTTAAGATGCAGTTTATATGATTCATGACCTTACAGTAAAACCCCATTGGTTTCTTCATATCTACTTCCACATTCGAACTTTAACATAAAAGTTATCACTTACCTTAAGTTTCTACATCCCCGCCACAAATAGAAGATCACATATCAATTCTATACTTTGAGATTGTTCAGCTTGTAAGTAGACATGGTAATCAAGGTCTCCAGGGGCCTCACTTTTTACCCATTCGACCCATTCTGACCCACAAGTTGATAACTTTATATTCTATCATATTGGACTCAAAACTATTTTTGATAGCTTTCCAAGTTTAATTTGAACATTGAAATATGAATGTGTAATACCTTGTTATGCCTTCTAATTTGTTTAGTAGCTTAGGGTTAATTGCCACCGCTACTATCACATTATGTTGGTGGCTCCTCCATTAGCCTGTCTATTGTGTCCTTCATTTTTTTCTATTGTTCTTGCAATTGGGAATATGTCCGATGACCCTGCATACAAAACAATTAAATCCTTATTGAGTTTTTGAGACTGCATTTAAGAGGGAATTATAACCCTTACATATATTAAAGAAAAAGGTGAGAAAATTCTATCTCAAAATTGATGATTAGTAAGTTACCAATTGATAGACACCTTTGCACACACAAAAATATAATCTTATTGGTTTCTTAATCTTATATCATAGAATTATGCATACCCATGCCAGATTTTTCATAAAGAAGCTATTAGAAACTGATCAACTAAGCCTAATTGAAACTTACTTGCCATGAGTATTTTTATCATCAAAGTTTAAAACTTTTATAAAAACAACAATTTGGATTAATAGTTAAACACACTATTAATCATGGAAACCTGAACATTTTCCTATTTCGATCTTAATAAAAATTTTGTATATACATAAAATATTAGTACCCTTCATAATATAGTCCATCACTTCCAATACTTACGCATTTGCGGGTGTTTTTAATACTCGGTCAGTGTCAACCTCTACTCCGAGTAGCAAACCTCTTACGCGTACATCTCCAATGATTTTGAAAAACAACAAATATAACAAATTTAAATCAGGTAATGTTCACTGTCATTAATACTAATCTCGCTTGACTGAAAGACCCTCTAATCCTTGCTTTTTACCAAACCAAACCCTTTTACCACATAACATATCTTTTATATTGGATTACTTGCGGCAGCCCTTCAAGAATATCATACAAAACCAAGCCTTTTGGAAGATCATTTACTACTCTATAACTGCAAAAAGTCTAAAGAAAATAACAGCTGAAGTTCAAATGAGACTGAATTATTATAATTTAATTTTGAAGCATATCTACTAATTAAAATCAAATTGGGCACACACAAATTTATAAAATAAAAAAAAATAAAAAAAAAAAAGAAAAAACTAAATTATTACATATCAATAACTTGAATATTAGCACACCTTCAATTCGTGAAACAAAAAACATACATTAAATTAATAGATTGAGTAATGTTGATTTCGGGTTAAAAAAAATAGGTGAAGGAATGGAATCACTCCAAAAACACCCAAGTAAAAACATACTTTGTTCAATCTATCTTCAAATCTCCGATCAAGATACCTTATTATTTTTGATTTCATAGGGTTGGATCGCTGGGTAAAAGAGAAGGAGAAGGAGGGGCTGTTTTCTGTGAACCAGATATCAACAAAGACGTGATTTCCTGATTTTCATTTTTTACCCTGAACTTTTAAAACTTAACTCCGCCTTTTCATCAATATGAACAAATGACTTAGAGGCCCATGTGTATTTTTATCTTTTTTGTATATATTCACATAAAAACGATTTTTAAGTCTTTTTTTTGGCAAATAAGGAAATAATTAGGCTTAATTATTTTTTAAAACCTAAAAATAAAAATCAAATTGAAAAAAATATTACTACAAAAGGAATGAACTGATTTTTTGAAATGGAAAATTTCCAATAGAGGTTTTATTTTATTATATAAAAGATTAGCAATAAAACATATATGTGTCAAAAACATAAGAAAAATAAAACTTTGAAAAGGTCGGGTTGTTCTAAACAACTTTAGGGGTTAAAAAACATACGCTTCTCTTTACAACCCCAAAGAAATAAAAAGAAGAGAATAACACACGACATAAAAAAAACAAAAGTACCTGCTACAACTAAAGAAAACCTAAAATCAACATTGCTTAATTTGATTAGTCAATACTATGTATTTGGGTTAATGAATTTAAGGTATATTAATCTATGACTTATTGATTTATGTGATAATTTTTTATTTTTATTTTTATTTTATTTTATTTATTTTTTTTTGTGGATTTCAGTTATTGTGTTTTAATTGATGTGGTATGACTTATTTACTGTAAACTGTGATTTAGTTTGGTGGTTTGATGATACTCTTTAATGGGTAAATTTCATCAAATAACTGTAGTTATTTAGTAATTTAAGTAAAGTTGAAATTTCAAAAGATTGAGATTATATAGACAATAATCATGTAAAGCTAAAGTATTGTTGATGATTCTGTAAATTCAATAACTAATTTTGTTATGAGTTGAGGAATAAAGAGAAAATTTTAATTCTGCTATCAAAAGAGACCAACTATACTTTAGATGAACATGCAGAAACACTACAAGAAACAGGAGAACAGGCGACGAACGTTATCCCGTCGACACAATGTCGACGGGACGGTGCAGAAAATGACAAAAATTCCGATTGACCAAAGCCAAGTGCGTTGAATTTTTGGGTTTAACATAATCCCGTCGACATGTCGACGGTACCATATTGGTCAAAATTTCCAGCCTAAAAAATTGTCAAAACTTTGGCGCGAACTTATCCCGCCTTTATAATCTCGTCGACATGTCGACGGGATGATATTAAAAATGAATTATTACGTAATTAACGTTTGATTAGCGTTAATTACGTGTTTGGTTTAACGGTACCGTCGACATGTCGACGGGATTATAAAGTAAAAATAATAATACTAAATTAGTGGTCAATATAAATGGCGGGATTTTTCCCGCGTGTTTTGTCCCGTCGACATGTCGACGGGATTATCTCCCCAAATACTCTTCCTATATATACTCCCACAAAAACATTCCCGTCTCATTTTTTACCTATATACATTCTCACAAAATTATTTTCGTCTCATTTTACATATACATTCTTGATTCTCACAAATAAGCCAATCGTCAATTCTTACAAGACACACATGACTTGGCGTGGTTGCACAGTTGAAGAGGAGTACTCAAAAATCTTGTCACATGAGCTCCTCTTTAATGAAGTTATGTTAACTTTTGGTCATGCAGTTTATGAGGAATATGGTTCTTTTAAGGATGCTGAACCATGGATGAGAGACAAGATTATCGAATGGTGTAGGAAAAAGTCGTATTACAAAGAGTACATGGACGAGCTAGATGCTGCTGAAGCTCAAGTTGTTGCTGTTGGAGGTGACGACGAAGCTGAAAGTACGTTGGAAACCAAACTTGATAATATGGGAAATAGGGTCACAAATCTTGAAGCTGCGTTTGCACATATCAAGGAAATGAGAGCAAGGAAGGGAAAAGATGGTACGAGTTCGAGTAAAGCGGGAAGTAGCCGCAAAAAAAAACAAACGGGTTGTTTCGTTTGATCTGTTCTTTTGGTTGTCGAGTTGTTTAGTTTGAGTTGTTTCGTTTGGTTGTCGAGTTGTTTAGTTTGAGTTGTTTCCTTCGGTTGTCGAGTGGTTTAGTTTGGTTGTCGAGTTGTTTAGTTTGAGTCTGTATGAAAATGCATGTGGTTGAGAACTCTTGCTTGTTTTAAATAAACAGTTTGCCTTTGTGTTTGATAATTATTGCTCCTTCAGTTCTATTATTTGTGCGTACGAATTTAAAATATAAAGGACGTTCAACATCAGTTACCACAACAACAACATTTTATTAAACAACAACAATAACATCAACAACAACAGCAAACAACATCAACAACAACTAACAACATCAACAACAACAACAATAACAACGATAACAGCAACAACAACGATAACAGTACTACATATGAAATTTATCCATGTCACCTAAAAGGTCACGGAGTATTGCATCCGACTGACATGCGTGGTTGGGATACGTTGCCATGTCAAGTTTTGCCTCCAACATCCTTAATTTTGTCTCTAGCACCTGTTTTTGTGCCTCCAGCACCTGTTTTTGTGCCTCCAGCATGTTTATTCTAAGATCTTTTTCATTACAGTTTGAGCACCTTGTTGGAGCAGATCCAGAACCGCTTGATGTTGAAGCTCCCAGAGAACCGATCATCATTTTGGCGAGTCGTTCCTCATTCCATAAAAAACATCACATCCATGGTCTGTTGTCCCAGGCTGTTAAAGAGTAAAAACAATTATTTTAACAACTAACCAAATTATTTATATAATACACGAAAAAGTATGTAATTGTTCACCTGCGAGAAAGGACACGCATAGTATAGTTTATCACGGGAGTAAGATTTACGCGAGTCTCGCAGAATCACGTCTCCTCGTCCACAAGGACAAGGAAAAGCTTCAAATTCTCCCATCTTCTTCACCATGATAACAGTGTATGTTTGTGGTTGTGAGGTTGAGTGGTTGTGAGTGGTGGAATCGTGACCGGGGTGGCCCGATCTACAAGTTGAGGTGATAAAAGGTGGTGGCCGAAAAAAGATTCCGACGGCCGAAAACTGCTGGTGTCGCCGAAAAACAGAAACTGCTAGAGTGAGAGAAAGAAAGAGAGAGAGAGAGAGAGAGAGAGAGAGAGAGAGAGAGAGAGAGAGAGAGAGAGAGAGAGAGAGAGAGAGAGAGAGATAGTGAGATGAGTGTGTGTGTGTGTGTATGTGTTTATATTGTGAGGATAAGTTGTTAGGTAGGAAAATTTTGGTGGGATATATATCCGGGAGGCATCTCGAGTCATTCGTTTAACATCTCATGTATAACCATAGTCGTTCATTTAACATCTCATGTATAACCATTGCATCTCGACTCGTTCGTTTAACATCTCATGTATAACCATAGTCGTTCGTTTAACATCTCATGTATAACCATTGCATCTCGAGTCGTTCGTTTAACATCTCATGTATAACCATAGTCCTTCGTTTAACATCTCATGTATAACCATTGCATCTCGAGTCGTTCGTTTAACATCTCATGTATTATCATAGTCGTTCGTTTAACATCTCATGTATAACCATAGTCGTTCGTTTAACATCTCATGTATAACCATTGCATCTCGAGTCGTTCGTTTAACATCTCATGTATAACCATAGTCGTTCGTTTAACATCTCATGTATAACCATTGCATCTCGAGTCGTTCATTTAACATCTCATGTATAACCATAGTCGTTCGTTTAACATCTCATGTATAACCATTGCATCTCGAGTCGTTCGTTTAACATCTCATGTATAACCATAGTCCTTCGTTTAACATCTCATGTATAACCATTGCATCTTGAGTCGTTCGTTTGACATCTCATGTATTATAATAGTCGTTCGTTTAACCTCTCATGTATAACCATAGTCGTTCGTTTAACATCTCATGTATAACCATTGCATCTCGAGTCGTTCGTTTAACATCTCATGTATAACTATAGTCGTTCGTTTAACATCTCATGTATAACCATTGCAACTCGACGAGAATGTACAATGCCGTCGACATGACGACGGGAACTGCGAAAAAACTTCGACGGGAGAGGTGTCGATTGTACTAGTG
>CM060698.1:150495321-150500559 GCA_030686995.1 Artemisia argyi
TTCCAAACACTTATCTTGTTTTTCTCAACAGTTTATCAGATCTTGCATATTGATCTTGAATCTTCTGAATCAAAGCTGTAACCTTTTCATTATCTGCATAAACTCTTAACTTTGACTTCAACATTGCAGAAAGAGTTGTAGCTCTAAGTGGATATTCCTTCTCAGCAAACATAAACACATCCACTTTATTTGTTGTAGAAACATGATGAACCTCACATTTATCAAAATATGTCCATGTAGTATTCAAGTTTGATGAATTAAACTTCCAATACTTATCATTAGGATCTGGTTCATATAATCTTCTTAAGTCAACCCAGAGATGCATTTCTTTCATATCCTTGAGAGTGTCAGCCTTGAATCTTTCATTAACAAGCTTCCAAAGAGTATCAAGATCATCTCTATCACATGCTTTAAGAAGAGCTTCAAACTGAATGAATGATGAAGATTCTCCTCCCAGTCTTATAATTTTCCAAGTGGGAGCAAAATTCTTTGCTGTGTACACTTCCCAATCAATAATTTGATGTTTTGATTGTAAAGGATCTGGATAGAAATCTTCTTCTTCAACAATGATAATTGCACTCTGTAGATCTTCTGCACATTTCTCAGATTGAGATTCTTTCTCTTGAGGAACTTTCATTCTTTTGGTGACATGATCTTCAACTGTTGAAGCTTTCCTTTTTACTTTGTTTGAATCATTCAACTTCTTCAAAATCAATAGGCCTGAAGGTATTATCTTGCCTTTTAATTCTGTAGTAGATACCTTCAATTCTTTCATGAGACATACCTTTGAAATCAGCCATCTTCCAAGTTCCAACATGGCAGCAATATACTTTCATCTCATGAATGATCTGTGCCTTTGTAGGTTGTCTTTGTTTCTTTTGACCCTTTCTGAAGTTTCCAATAATCTCATCCAGTGCTTGTTGATTCTTCATTTGAATGGAATCAACCAATTGAGCTGTTCTTTGTTCTTCAGTCAAAGTCTTGTTAGCAACAAGCTCAATAGCTTTCTTCTTTACAACTGGATCATGCTTAATCATATGTTCAATCTCTTCATCTGATGGCACATATGAGAACATAAGGGGTTTCTCATGTAAGATGGTTGGTGGAATCACTGAGAGTGGTTGTGCCATTACTGCTTCAAGTTTACCTAACCTCTGTGCTTCCATAAAACTAGCAACATCCATCTCCTTTTGCTTTTTCATATTTTCTCTCTCTGCAGCTTCAAATTGTTCTGCTAATCTTGCATCAAAATCAATTTGAGCTTGATCTTTCTTAGAAATCATTCTTGTATGTACTTGTTCTGCACCAATCACCATTGCTTTACCTTTAACTGATCTTTTTCTGGCAGCTTCTTCCTCTGCAGTGGTAAATGATGGAACATCAGTGGTAACTTTTTCACTTGCAGTGGAAATTATGTGATCAGTGGTAACAGGTTCTGCTTCAGTGGAAATTTGTTGAGCAGTTTCAACAACCATATCTTCAACATCCCAATTTCCTCCCCCCCTCAATCACAGCTACATCATCATATGCTTGAGCATTCATATCTTCAAGATTAGTACTCCTCCCCTTAATTTCTGCATCTGTTTTCCTCCCCTGTTTGGAAGAAGTTCCCAAAGCATAACCAGAACCTGCAGAAAGACCATCATGTGATTCACAACTTCATCCTGCAACTTTTGAATCTCAGTCTTCAATAGATTCAACTTTGTGGCATGTTGTTCTTTGGTCTGTGCCAGATCTATTTCCAGAGTTTGAACCTGTTTGGCTAATTTGGTACATAATTCCATCAATTCAGTTAGTGTCACACTACCTTCAACACTTCCAACTGTGTTACCTGTTGGGAGAGGTGAATCATAAGGCATTGATTCAGGCTCTTCTCTAGTTGGACTAGATTGAAGCCTTGAACCACCACTGCTTGTTCCTAAACCATAAGGGTCAGCAACATGCAATGTTGTCATGGAAGGAGTTGGATGTTTTTGCCTCCTTTCATATGTGTGAGTTACAGCAGGAATATGTTGAATTTGTGGAACAGAAATAGTGGGTGTGTGATGGGATACAACTGGGATTGTTTCATCTTCACCCTGTACCTGTGAAATCTTTGCAAGCATGTTTGGTAAAAGAGGATGAACCACTCCATTCCAAAAATCTGAAGCCTTACACATGTTTTGAAATACTTTTGGCTTAAGACATGGAGTTTCATAAATCCTATTATGATTTTGCAGTTGAAATTCATTTAACACTGCTTGCACAAACCTTGGATACATCAAAAATTTGTATGAACTTGTTACATTGCCTTTCATGTTATTAAATATAAACCTTGAAAAATTGAAAGTCCTATCAGAAACCAAGCAAAACTAAAGGGTAAGCCATGGTTGATCCAAATTG
Organism: Artemisia argyi; assembly: GCA_030686995.1. Taxonomy (NCBI): domain Eukaryota; kingdom Viridiplantae; phylum Streptophyta; class Magnoliopsida; order Asterales; family Asteraceae; genus Artemisia; species Artemisia argyi. Next base: position 150,497,704 of record CM060698.1, read on the forward strand.
TTCATAAGAAGTTCTCTTAGGACTTAGACAATGCAACAGAGTGTGTATCAAAAATCTCCAATGGGGACAAAAACATCCTTTCTTAAAAGTTACTTTTTGGTCAGATGTATCATACCCCATCAAAGCAATGTAGTGAAATATGTCTGAATTAGGTAATGTGATGATACCATTGAGATCATCTAATTGGAGAATTCTCCTTAAAGATGACTCAGTAACATCAATAGTTACCCCATCCACTGTGGCTCTAAGAGCTTCCACAGATTCGTGTATGTCTCCCTGTTCAAGTGTGATGGACTCCACAAAGTTCCAAAACTGTTTGATTTGAGAAACAAAGATTGTGGGATTCATAGTTAAGGCATACCTTATATGAGTTGTGTTTAGGAAGTCCACAATCTGATAAAAAATAGGTCCACTCTTGTCGTTTGACTTTTGTAGGTAAGCCACTTGATTGTGTTCATCTGCAAACTTGAGAGTCACCATGATTTTGTGATTTGAGAGATAAAAGTGTTAGTAATCGATAATAAGAAGCAAGCCGTATAAAATCAATTTATACTAATAGGGTTTTGAGAAAAACGCGTATGGTGAATTATCTTTAGAAAAGAATAAATACAATTTGGTAAGTAGATAATTCCCAAAAATTTTACCCTATTAATAAGGAAAGACAGTTATATTTGCAACGGCTAGTAAAAATAAGATTACTGACACACAGTTGTAACGGCTAGTTCACCAGTGGTAAAATTTACAACTTTCAGTGGAAACGGTGAACTTGCAGTGGTAAAAATCAACAAAATTTCAAAGAGCAGTGGTAAGTAAAACATGTAAAATTTGCTACTCTTATCATAGTTTTTAGCAAACTATCAACTATCAACGGATTTGATAAGTCTTCTCCAATGATATAGGTTGTATACTACCACACAAAATAAGTCTCATCTTAACCCACAAAGATTAACCCAAGTAACTTTTTAACCAAGTTACTATACACAAAAATATCTTCTCAAAAGTCAAACCACAGTTACTTCTCAAACCAACCAAAACAGATGGAAGTAAATAACCTTCATTAATTAGCATAACACCTAATCTTGGCTTATTTAACCTCCTCCAAACACCACATCTCATTCACCAATAATCTTTCAAACCCTAATACCCCAATCAACCCAATTCTCTTCCAAAACTATGTCATCAAACCCTGAGTCCTCTGATCAACACTCTTCTGTTCCAACATCAGAAGAAGATGTACCACCATATCCATGGGGACTTGAAGGTTCTGACTATGAGAGAGAGATAGAGAAACGATGGGATGTGGAAGACAAAAAATGGAATGCATACATAGAGGGTGAATCAAGCCATGATCCAAATCCTGCTGAGCTTGTCTCTCCCTTCATCTGGACATCTGATGAAGAATCTTCAGAGGAAGAGAATGAAGATCCAACCTTTCTTCCTCCTTTCACACCAGAGAGATCCCAACCAAGATCAAGTAAGAGAGATCCATCTCTCCTAACATCATCAAACTTGGTGTTGGATCTTCCTGCTCCAGAACCTTGTCTTCTACATCAAGAACATATTGGACAGAGCAAGAAAGCTCAAATCATACATAAGGGAAAAGAGAAGCAGAAGTAAATGATTGATGGATGTTGCCAAGGACCAAAGTTTGTGAGTATTTTATTGACTTTGGTACTTGAGCATCTTCACAGTCTTCCTTCTCTTCTTTTTCCATTTTCATCTTCAGCTTCTTCATTGTACTTGTCATAGCCTCAAGTATTATGTAATAATTGATAGAAGCTAGTAGTACACAATTAGCCAAATGTATTAGGAATGGTCTTTTGTAATTCAGTTGGAACTTTGAATGTAAGCTGTAACTTGTGTCTTTGAATGAATGAAAAGATCTTCTTAATTTAATCAATAATGTAAGACCTTTAGCATTCTTATCCTTGCAGTAGAAACTATGTTCAGCTTATTTGACCACATTCCTTGGCTACACCTCTTGGTGACTGTAACACACTTCTTGCAATCTCATTAACATTTGCAGAACAGACATATACCAAACAACTTGAAAACATATTAGTTAAACTCAGAAAGTATTATCAAGTCATTCATAATCATTAAAAGTCTTTGACTGTCCCTGCACACAACATAAAGGAATTAGTACCTTTTGGGGACCCAAGCCACAAATGACTTGGATCTGCCTCGTGTATCAATATAATTGTATCTATCAAAGGTCATTGATACACCATTGGGATTGTTTGAGGTTGTTGTTCCTTTTGGTTTCCATTCCCAACGAGCTGAGGCCTTAACAGCTTTTCTCAAGTTTACCCTTTTCTTATTCACATAGACATCAGTGGAAACATTTGGTCTTGCAGTGGTAACTGCATGCCTAGCAGTGGAAACTGCTGGATTAGTAAATTTGGGTTTCCACATGTGATTCTTGTGATCATTCTTTTCAAAATAAGTCTTTTTCCCTGTTTGATATGGTTTAACAAAAGAAGTGACAGGGGACTTAGGATAAACTCTGTTTTTACTACTGGCAGTGGTAACTGCTGGTCTAGCAGTGGAAATTGCTTTGATGCCAGTGGTAAGCATAACAAACCTGGGAACCATCTTGCTTAGGGGGTTTGGGTGAGTTATTTTATTAGAATTATGTCCATTCACCCTAGTATTCACAAATACTTCCCTTCTTCCCATGTGGTAGGTACAGTCTTTAGCTAAATGGTCAAAGCTATCACATATATGACAAGCCTTATTGTTGAACACAAAAATCACTACCAAACTGCCTAGTTTTAACATGATTCCAACTTCTCATGTTCCCTCTAGGAGATTTAGACCTATCCCTGTACATCTCTGCATACCTAGTAGTAGGCC